>JAKTWT010000092.1:0-93508 GCA_030582155.1 Hansenula lynferdii | reverse complement strand
TGTTCATCATTGATGAGCTCTCTAGCTTCAGAATCCAATCACCCATTGATGGAACCAAAATTCTTCTATGTGGACTAGGTGGTTCATTATCATACCAAAAATTGTTCCATCATGGAACTTTTAACAATGAATTAAATCATTCTTTTAACAAACAGACAAATATAGGTGATAATTTTCTCCCCGTTTCGGGTGATCCAGGGAATATATGGATAACAATGGTACAAATTGGTCAATTTATCAAGACAGTGGAGGATAATTATTCTCCACAGGATGTTCGTATAATGATTACACATCCATCGCCTAGTCGTGAAGGATTATTAGGACATTTAGCTGTTATTCTCAAGATGGATTATACAATTTCCAATGGATTACATTTTCTTTATCCTTCAAGCTTTAATGAATTAAGTATATGTCCAAATTTTGAATTTTATAAATCAAAATTTAGTGAAGCAAGATTACAACTAAGTAATGTTTGGATTAATGTGTCCAAAACTGTGGAACAAATAATAACAACAAATGAACATTTAACACAACTTTTATCCATTGCATTATCAAGTTTTGACAAGATCCCCGTTTTAACAAGTACCAAAAATGATGAAATTGTACCATTAGCACTTTCAAATACAAGAAGAGATATTAATTCTAATATAATAAGATCACAAAATGATGCTTATTACGTTGCATTTCAAAACATTTGGCATTTTAATCTTTGTGATGTATCTGTTGGATCTGTTTCATTAGATGTTCAGGATGGTACTTTCCAATTTCAAGCTAATTCTAAAGGATTTAATTTTAAATATAGAGAAAATTTAACAATTGATTCATCACAATCACCACAATTTCCTAATGGGAATGGGAAATCAAGAAGTAATGGTAATTCAAGTTTCAAAAGAGGAAGAGGTAGAGGTGGATTTAAAAAATATTAATCTTAATCTGTAATATACATGTTTTTAAAAGAATTAGTCTTTGTAAATTGCTACATGTATGGAATTGCCCTGTAATAAATAGTTTTAAAATAAATAGAATAAATATATTTTGTAGCAGCACCAGATCTTAATGTTCCCAAGGATGTTTCAATCCCTATCTTGTTAATAATTTAACCCCTTCAAGTAACCAAATACAAATACTCACAAATAAAACTTTATAATCTTGTTTAAATCTGTACAATACCCAAAATGCCATATTAGCACCAAGAAATTTTGAAGCTATAACTTCCCATTTTGGCGGAGATGGAGGTGGTGGTGGTGCACCACGAATGTATTTTGGTGCATGATGTGCTGATAATCTGAAAAAACTGGCTCTCATTGTTATTTAATTTGAATCTTGAGTTTAATAAATTGATTAAAGGATAGAATTATGTTGATTGTTGATTTTTATGGAGAAGTTTGATAAGGGCAGCTCTGGATTATCACGTGATTGATCATGTGACCTTTGATGAATTAAAATGGTTATAAATTGTTTATTTATTAGTTTGTGGGTTTTAAAAATGTTTTGGTAGCTAGTGAAGACATTGGGATAATATAGAGTGAGTTTCTGTGTGAATCTTGGAGAAATCAACAATTGAAAATTGATGATTTTAAATTTATTTAAAATTGTAATTAAAATAAAAAGTTAGTGGTTCAATTTAATATTGAAAATTAAAATATTATAAAAAATTAGTGACATTTTTCACTTGAAAAGGCATAAATTCAAAGAGCTTTAACCAAATACCAATAGTCAATATAATATAAACTATCAAAACTACAATTTAATAAATAAAACAAGCATAAATAAAACCCGGTACGCGCCGCAAAATCCGAAAAACCTATATAGTGAAGTACCGTGGTAATTTCATTTGAAAAACACCACTAGTCATCTCCATTTATTCAAATTATTACCCAATGTAAATTCATCCAGTCCTAAATGTCTTTCAAACATTCGATCACCGAAATATTCACAAGTTGCATTGATATAACTTTCACTCATTTCTCCATCATAATAATATTTTTGTCTTTTAGTAACATGATTTTGTTCATATTCATATTCATCCCATAATTCATCTTCATAAATTTCAAAATTTGGACCAGCATATGGAATTCTTTTACCAAATATAGTTCTCTTACAACCACGAACCGATGGTCTTAAGATAGGTTCTAATTCTTCATCAAATCTTATAGGTTCTTCATTAACTATACCTAATGCTATTCTTGAAATTTCCTTATCACAAAATCTTTGATAATGGATTTGATAAGGTGTACGATCATCAACTGGTGTTGGTGGAGGTGTTGGATCTCTTGGTGGACGACGAAACCTTGCATATTTGGCTGATGTTTCTTCATCAATGTCTTCATCTTCAAGACTGAATCCCATTAGAATGGTGAAATTATCTTGAATGTATTCAAGCTCATAGTCTTCTAATGAGACAGCATCATTGTTGTTTTCATTAGGCAGCTCTTCAGCAACTTGCCCTTTGACATGTACAGCAGTCTCTATATCGTTTTGACTCTCCTCATCTGATTCATCATCACTTTTAACTTGAGTCTCTTCACTTGTAACGTCATTTGAACTTTCAGAACGACTTATGCTCAAGTTTTGCCATTTTTTTAGTAGACTAATTAATGCTTTTTTAAATTTTTTACCATTACCTGATAATCTTGATAATCTTGAAGTTTGATTTAATTCTTCATCGGGATGAACCATCTTAACCAGGGTATATACTCATTTTAGATGAGCAATTAATTGAAAGAGCCATCATGGAATCAATGACTGTATTTGAATGTCTTCAAGTTGAGTTTCATATAATGCTTTATTGAGTGGTGAGAATGGGTTAACTTTAATCATCAACGAAAAGGTCTCAAATTTGGAAAATATGTGAAAAACAACAAAATCGAGCCTTGAATGTGTTGGATAAATCTATATCCTTGAATATAACTATCACCATTCCAGAATCTAGATGTTGGATATTGAGAGACGTTTTTGATAATATTGTTCCTAGCTGGTATACCACAGAAGCAACGAAGGCTAAGGAACTCCATATACCCAATATATCATCAAAATAACACCAAATCATCCCTGAACTTCATAATATCTCCTGAAGACACAACCAAATGGCAAATATACATCCTTTCCTTTATCTTATCAACCAAGATTCAAAATTGATGTAAAAAATTAATTTTTTGCTAAACTAAATCTTGGCCCTTACTTGAAGATACATTGCAGGTACAGCGAACAGCATAATAAGCGATGGGAATATTAATAATTAGAGTTGTTTAGAATTCTATTGTTTATGACAATAAGGGATAGTGACAGCAAGGTATTTTTGTCATCTCAGTTTGGGGAATTAAGGGATTATTGTGATTTACAAAGGATCGCTATTGTCATGTTTTAGTCAGGGATTTATTTATAGCTTGGATGTAATTTGGAAACCTAATTTAGACCAGAAATTGAGACAATTTGATGACCTAGTGAAACTGTATGGATATTATTGGTGACATATTGAGGTGGTTAGGTATTTGATTTAAAAGGAAGATGGATATATAGACAAATACTTCAATGATTAGCACAGTGATATTGGGGTATACAGAGAACAAAACTAATCACTGATCCTGATGCCCATGAGATGACTTCTGATGACGGATTGACCCTTCTACATGAATATGAAATGATCATAGATCATAGATCATGATGTTTACCCCTTCCGGGAAGATCAAGATCGGTTATCAAGATCATCATTGATTTTCCAAATTGAAGAAAATCTAAAATGTATAAGACAATGATGAGATTTAAGTTTAGATCGGAACTAGGATTTAATTGGTACAAAATGACAGGTATTATGAAATAAGCGAGGTAGGAGTCTATTGATGTTTATTTCATTAACAAGAACTGGATTGTTCAAGTCATTAAAGGTTTCATTTCTCTTTAACATAGGTCATGGGGTATTTGAAAAAATCAAATAAAAATTAGTAAAAGGGATCAAGATCATACCATTTACCACGTAATTGAATCCTCTAGAAGATCCTGATGTCCATCATTTGTCATAAAAATCTCATTGTAAATCTATTTCTTGACACAATCCCAGATTTAATCCACTTTTCTAAACAATAAATAATACTCAGGCTTGATGGATTTCCCACCTCTTAATTTTTTATCCCTGGGGCTATCATCACTCAATTGATATCCTAATTTGATGTACCAATTCACCACTGTATTATCAGGGAATACAGTTAATTTTGTCCCCTGTATATGTTCATTATATTCTGATGCCAAATAATCTTCAGTCTCTGTAAACTTAAGCTCTTGTGCCCTTAGTGCACTAGCAAGTCTATGAAACCCATTGATTAACCCACTTCCTATTGATTTGCCTTGATATTTAGGATTGATCTGTATTTCATAGAGATACAACACTCTTATTTCGTCATCCAAGGTATCAACAAAGCTCACAAATCCAACAACATCATCACCATCACGTACAGCGACAAAGACAAGTCCCTTCTCTAGCATCTCTGTCCTTTTATTAACTTTCCAATCCACACCATGACGTTTTTGGTAAAAACTACCCAAATTTAAATCCACCAACGAAACATATGGAGAAACATCTTGCGGTTCTATTTCAACAGACACCTTGTACCCTTTGATATCAGAGGGGAAAGCAGTGCGATACAACGCTTCAAAATCCCACGGATTATAGTTCATCTTGGTGATATTCCCATGTTAATTTAATTCAAATACGCGTATACGCGTATAACCAAGAAATCTCACTGTGGGCAGGATGAGTCAGCAGCGGAAATGGCAGAATTACGGGCATTGCCAAATCTGGGAGGGTATAGACTTTGAGAGAAACTTGTGAAAATTAGATCTATTTCTCGATTGTCATTGGTAATCGTGATTTGAATCAAGGTGCTACCTCTGGGGTGTTTGCATGGTTAGAAGTTATAACCCCGAACGCTCAATTGATTGGCAAATTTGCACTTCAAGATGCATCTTTGAGCTTATAAGCTGGGTGTAACTCGATGTTGCCTGAAGTCGGTACAGAAGTTTGTGTGAAGATCCCTGGGAACAGGATTTCATGCTGACAGAAAGGCTACTTTTTAGTGCAACGGTGGATAAACTTGTACAGTACAAACAGACCCCCATCTTTAGTTGTTCGTGTTTGAGATTGGTTAGATTCTGACCAACAGCAATGCCTCGGAGTTGAATAATCTAATTTATGTAATTTTATGACTCTTGAGCCGTTGGTCTTTGCCCAGAAGCTCATGATTCTGTCAATGTGATTAACCATTTTGATAATCAAAGTGTCAAGATATGCCAGATACGAAGAGAGACGATGATTATAAAATAGTGGATGGATACCTTAAATTGGAACGGGAAGATTCGTCTATCAAGTTTTAACCAGTGACTAGTCAAGTACACTACAAACAACTCTCAAATAATTCGGTTTTCAGCCGTTGAGATTCGTCAATTCTGGTATCTCCTTGTAAAAGCATACCCTGGTTGTTGATACCAATTCCCACCAATGCAGGATCTGTGCGAGTCTTGACAGAGGTCCTTCACTTGACTCGACTATGTTTGTACATGATATGTAGGTACCTTTGCACTTGTGCTGTCTGGAATAGGAAAGTGCTACTGCTTTGGGCATGGTCTCTGGGGATTGGATGGTTGGATTTGTTGAAGTTTGCAATTCATGGCAGTGTTGGAATTTTGTGAACTTGAAGATGCATCAAGGGAAGTTGAAGAAATGGAAACACAAACATGGATACGAAAAGAAGAGAAACTGTGATTATGGAGGCTTTGTGATTGGATGTTCCTGGCAGATTGTTGTATAGCTCATGTTTGAAGATGCCCTAGTTAACTTCACAAGCTCACCGAGAGCTGGGAAGCCATGAAGGATCTGTCAACAAAGTATCATCTGCAGGCCTTCTAGAAGCACATTCCCCAGGGCTTTGTTAGCCTATTCTCAGGCAATATAGCCTACTCCACCGCAACAACAAGGCACCATAGTCAAGTACCTGCTTAATCTAGATCGAGCCATTTCCAAAGTCTCAGGATAATATAAAACAATCTCATATCTCACAAATTGTTATACCTGTTTACCTCTACAAGCTCAAATCCAGATTTTGCTCTTCGGGCGAAAAACACACAACGCAAACATGAAAACTTTAAAAGGAACCTGCGTCTGGTAGGAGCACGGTGACGTAGCCAATAGACAGGTTTGAAATTTGGATTTTCAGTGATCAGGGGCAGATCAATTTTTCTCAACTTTTAAAGAAGCAAAGAGAACACCAGAGGATTCTCAAGATGACTAGCTGATCCATAATTAGAATTTTTGCAAAGGTTAACTCAGAGAAAAACACGTCGTTTGTAAAGCGAGTGTCCTTTATTACACTCACCAATACTGCGTTGAGTAACCAGCATAGACATCCAAACCGAATTGGGTAAATGCGGACAAACATGAAAATTATGCAATATTCTGTCACGTAGTACCAAAGGCGGTCAGGCCCATCTGCAAATCTAGGCAACTATAGGCAGCTAGAACTAGGACATATCCGCAGAAACTCACAGGTGTATGCATGCAAATGCACTCTAAACTCTATTTGCGCGTTCTCCCCTTGTGTCGCCTAACCAAATCTACTTTTAACCCAAACCAAACCTGTATGTTAAAAAAAAAAAAAAAAACCCTGAGAATTAAATTCACCAATTTGAAAATATATATCAACAATCCTAAATCCATCAAAATCCATTGAAATGCACGCTTTGTTATTCCAAATTACAAACTGTTGAAAAGCATAATTGATAACCTGGCTCATCCCATATCCATCAAACTTGTCTTGTTCTCTATCAAACATACTTTTTGCTTATCACTATTCCCAATATTTACCTATTGCTTTACCAGCCAAATCACTTAACCGCCAACCATAATATCAATATAATTACCGTCACCAATGTCTATGATGATTTCACCTCGTTCTCAAGAGAATCAGAATCAATACCACTATCAAGCACAAAATCCTGCACCTCCTCAATCAACTATTCCAACACAAAGTAATTATCCAGTTTATGCTAATGTTCCTCAATTTAATGGTACTACCACTGCCGCTAATGGTAATGGGACTAATAGTTCCACTCCAAGTTCTAGTGGTGTGAATATTGGTGGTGTCAACAACAATGCTACTAATGGTGCTTCTGGGTTCAACATGAGTTTTAACAACAATTATACAACTTCAAATCCATTACCTCCAAGTAATAACAGTTCATTTTCATTACCTTCAGTGCCACAAGCGGTTTATTATGAACAAGGTCCTCCACCAACAAGTGTACCTGTTGCTCCTCCAGCCGGTGCTGAGAATAATACAACTACAACAAATGGTGGTGCTCCGGTTTATTATTATCAACAACAATTTTTTCAACCACCACAACAACCTATTGTTCCAGCACCTGGTCAATTCCATGATTTTAATCAATATCCACAAATACCACCATTCCATGAAAATGGTGCTAATATTAATCAACTCCCACATCATTCTCAACATTTGAATTCATTACCAAATGGTGTTCCAACTTTACCAAATCCAGCTACTGCAATCGGTGCTACAACAACAGATCAAGAAGCTCCATTCCCAGGTGTTTTGGATCCAAATGCTTATCGTTCAAATTCCACAGTGTCAAGTGCTCAACAATTTCATCCACGTTCCAATACATATCCAATTGATACTAAACCAATTACTCATAAAAATCGTCAATCATCAACATCATCTTCATTATTAGGTATGACACCAGAAACTGCACGTCGTAATCGTTGTCAAATTTGTCAAAAACAATTTAAAAGACCATCTTCATTACAAACTCATTCATTTTCTCATACAGGTGAAAAACCATTTGCATGTTCATGGGAAAATTGTGGTAGATTATTTTCAGTTCGTTCAAATATGATTAGACATCGTAAATTACATGAACGTGATTCTAAATTAAAGAATGGTGAATTAAATCCATCTACAGGATCAGTGGAATTGAATGGTATTAATGAAGATTCAAAAGAACAAGATTCACAAAAATCAGAAGAAGAAGAACAACAATCTATTCCAACAAATGGTAATTCATCATTTGGTAACGGATTACCAAACTTGCTACATCCAAGTACAACAACATCATCAGGTTCAGGTTCAGGTACAAATGGTACACAACCAAATGGTCATGATTTCCAATTGGGTTATTTCAATTAAGACCATTCATTCATTTTATTTTGATGTTCCTTCCCTCATATAATTCATACAACTTATAGATTACATCCAATCATTATCAACATCATTATATCTGTCCTACCACACACAGTTTTATCATATCAATCATTTATTCGAGAGTTTTTTCTGTTTGTTCATGTTTGAGTCTTTGTTCACGTTCATATTACCATTTTTAAGTTTTTAAATCCTTGTTTATTTGTCGTTTTTTTTTTCCTTCATGTTTATGACCATCTTTGAAGTTTCCAAGTCTTTCAATTCTAAAGTGTTTTAACACTTTTCTCATGTCTATATAACGGGTGATTATCCAATCATTTAGGTTGTTGTTTATAGACTCTTAATGTATTTATAGAATTCAATCATTTTAATCACTTGTACCTCAAATAATATCTGTCCGCAAATTATCCGATCTACAAGATTATAAACCCGCTTAGATCCTCTTCTTGGTACCTAGAACCCCTGCCTAGCGCTGCCCAAGGGTCCGCCTGTGTTTCTGGCTTGCCCCTGCGGCTCCGTCTAGCGGATCCGCCTAGCGTTAGGCAGGGCCGGCTGCCTGGCCTTGGCTGTCTAGTGAAAGATTTACAACCGTTCCTGATTGACTACAAATCTAAAATTTTAACTCGTGGCAAAAAACATCAACTGGAGTAACAGGTATCAAGATAAGCGTTGTAGCAGATGAAATAAATATTGATAATCATGACAGGTGAATCAATAAAAGACACAACAAAGGGATAAGTTTATAATAGATAAACACTCCCATATAGCCATAACTTCACCACAATAAAACAACATTGTGTGTGGGTTTGTTTGCTTTTGTTTTCTTCAATTTTTCAAGGCTGTGTTGGAAAGGCGGGTCCATAATTGGTTTGAAAAGGTTCAAAACATAAAGTTTTGCAGAGTACGCTTTTTACGTCCACGCGATGCATCTAGCTGCATGCAGCTTCAAGTTGGTCTTTTTGGTTGTGCATAGTTGAGGTACTTTATGCATCTGAATTTCCTAAAACGAACACTGTGAATTTGGTCACGTCAACTCTAATTTCTGTATGGGTGAATTTTTCCTTGTATTTCATCCTGGTTCAAAGTTTTCTTGTAGCCAAATTTTCCATCCTCAAGTTATGGTAAATCAACCGTTGATTATCTGTTAATCAATTTTAGCGCTAAATTGTTGATAAGTTGGATCTAATCTGGGATCGCAACAGATAGATGCTTGTACACAACTTGCAAAAGAACCCTGACAAGCATTAGAATTCAGTAGGGATTATGATTCATGCTTTCAGGAAAAAGCACCATGAACGGAGTTGTGCGGATACGGTTGTACAAGAGGTTTAAATTTCCAATGTAGCAATTGTTACAAGGATCTATAGATCTTATGTTCAACTTTCAATTTTGAACACAGAGTACAATAGCGTACGTATAACTCAAACCTACAGTACCTCAAAATGGTCTGACGTCCATGAAAAGCCTAGATCTAACAGAAGATTAATGAACTGAGTACTGAGACAGAATAGCTCAAAGTAGTTGTTGACTGGCTGATATTTCCGCGAGGCCTGGCCGTATCAAAAATTCACGTGACTGATATTACTCAGAGATTATATAATCAAAGCTTTTCAACCCTCAGCCGGGTCACCTCATCGCATTACATAATCAATTACATAATCTCAGAAAAAAGTCCCACAAAAATTTTCTTAAAAGAAATATTATTATAGCATAGATAAAAAAAAATTTCTGATCTACTAGAGTACATTATTATCTTTCTACAAGCCCATATCAAACCATGCAACTTACTTGGAAAGATATCCCAACCGTGCCAGAGGCTAACGACCTCTTGGACATTGTATTGAACAGAACTCAAAGAAAAACACCAACAGTTATTAGACCAGGTTTTAGTATTAATCGTATTCGTGCATTTTATATGAGAAAAGTTAAATTTACAGCTGAAGGATTTGAAGAAAAATTTCAAGATTTAATTGGTGGTTTCCCAAAGATTGATGATGTTCATCCTTTCCATAGAGATTTAATGGATACTTTATATGAAAAAAATCATTATAAAGTTTCTTTAGCTGCAGTTTCTAGAGCTAAAACATTAATTGAACAAGTTTCAAGAGATTATATTAGATTATTAAAATTTGGTCAATCATTATTCCAATGTAAACAGTTGAAAAGAGCTGCTTTAGGTAGAATGTCTACAATTGTTAAAAAATTAAAAGATCCTTTAGTTTATTTAGAACAAGTTCGTCAACATTTAGGTCGTTTACCATCAATTGATCCAAATACTAGAACTTTATTAATTTGTGGTTATCCAAATGTTGGTAAATCATCATTTTTACGTTGTATCACTAAGGCTGATGTTGAAGTGCAACCATATGCTTTCACTACTAAATCATTATATGTTGGTCATTTTGATTATAAATATTTAAGATTTCAAGCTATTGATACTCCAGGTATTTTAGATAGACCAACAGAAGATATGAATAACATTGAAATGCAATCTATTTATGCTATTGCACATTTAAGATCAACTGTTTTATATTTTATGGATATTTCAGAACAGTGTGGATTTTCAATTGAAGCTCAAGTTAAATTATTCCATTCTATAAAACCATTATTTGCTAATAAATCAGTCTTGGTTGTTATAAATAAAACTGATATTATCAGACCAGAAGATTTAGATGAAGAACGTCAAGCTTTAGTGCAAAGTTTAACTACTGTTCCAGGTGTGGAAATTATGACAACTTCATGTCATGAAGAAGATAATGTCTTTACTGTTAGAAATAAAGCATGTGAAAAATTATTAACTTCAAGAATTGAACAAAAATTAAAAGGTACTGCTCGTGTTAATAACGTTTTGAATAAAATTCATGTTTCTAAACCTACACCAAGAGATGATATTAAAAGAGATGCTTATATACCTGAAGGTGTTGCTGCATTAACCAAATATGATGTTGATGATCCAAATAGACGTAAATTACAACGTGATGTTGAAGCTGAAAATGGTGGTGCAGGTGTTTTCAATATTAATTTACATGATGCTTACTTATTAGAAGATGATGATTGGAAAAATGATAAAATGCCAGAACTTTTGGATGGTAAAAATGTTTATGATTTCTTAGATCCAGATATTGCAGCTAAATTACAAGCATTAGAAGAAGAAGAAGAAAGATTAGAGAAAGAAGGTTTTTATGAAAGTGATTCAGAAATTGAAGATGAAGAAATTGAAGATATTCAAGAAAAAGCTGCATGGATTAGAGATAAACAACAAAAAATGATTAATGCAGCTAGAAATAGAAAAGCTTTAAAGAATGGTGGTACTATGCCACGTTCAAGAATGACCAAGAATTATTCAGATATGGAGGAACATTTACAATCTTTAGGTCATGATACATCAATTTTAAATTCTAAAAAATATAATAAATTATCTGAATTACCAGAAAGAGATTCAGGTGTTGATGTTATTCAAAATCAAGAATATGATTCACATCAATCTAAGAAACAACCAGTTTATAAATCTGATCGTTTGAATGATGGTGTTTCTGATGGTGCTTTAAGATCAAAAGCTGAAAGATTAGATAAAATGCAAAGAAGAGAAAGAAATAGACAGGCAAGACAAGGTGAAGCTGATCGTCATGCTACTGCTTCTTTACCAAAGCATTTGTTCAGTGGGAAACGTGGTAGTGGTAAGACTGATCGTCGTTGAATTTTTTCCACTCTTTGTATACTAGTATAATATAATATCGCTTACATTAATTCTTGTAAAAATCTTACTTTTATTGCATAATAAATATATCCCTTTTAATAATCCTAAACCTTAAACCATATACCAGCTTTTAATGTAACCAATCTTCTTCTAGTCTAAATTGCATTTCATCCTCTACAACATCTTTTTTCTCGAAATTCACCGGTTTAATACCGCTACCAGGTCTTGAACCACGTCTTTTCAATTCCTTTGGAGTGAGTAAATCACTAAGACTCGATGGAACGAAATCTTCTTCAAAAATTTCATCATCGTTTCTTGATTCTTCATCTTCATCATCATCCAATATGGCACTTTCATTAATAGTCTCTGTGAATAACGGTTTAGAGTTCATCACTGTGGAATGACTAAAAGATCTAAATTTTGGATCCGTGCTAGGGTTATTGATGCTCCAAATACTTGGTGAGGCAAATGGTGAAGTTGCCATGTTGGATCTTAATGGTGAGTTATTTGAATAGCTTCTCGAGTGATACATTGGTGATTGATAGTTTGTCTCGATTGGAGAGAAGGCCTCGCTTGGACCAACCTGGGACCCGTTTTTAGCAAATCCATTCGAAATGGGGATGCTATTACTGACATATCTTCCATTACCACTTGTTGACTGGGCTTGAGCCTGGGCTTGTTGGCTCTGATAAACATGAGCCAGGCTTTTAGGGTTAACTCTTCTCCCGTCTGGCAGGATATGAGCCAGGGCACATTTGAGCCCAAATTTGCAGTTCCCCTTGGAGAAGTATTTACACGGAGCTGTTTCCAGTGCAGAGTCTTGTTGATGAGAAAACGGACACGAAGAACCAGCTTGACATGCTCCTTGTTTGAAGAATTTGCAGGGAACGTGAGCGAGATCTGGGACTGTTAGTATGATGATCTTATGAAACACGAGAATACCCACTTTTCGAAGGACTCTTGGACTCCTCAACACTCCCTTCTTTACCGTTCCCGTTCCCGTGAGAATAGGATCGATTTGACATTATGGCTTATGGCTTATCTGGGGGTTGAAAGTGTGAAATTTGAAATTTGCCTTGGAATGAAGTTTTTGAATATATTATATAGTATTATGTTATTCTTTGTACGCTGTTTGAAATACCCCAGTCTCAACTCGTTAGTTCACTAACT
The DNA here is from genome assembly GCA_030582155.1 of Hansenula lynferdii. NCBI lineage: Eukaryota > Fungi > Ascomycota > Saccharomycetes > Phaffomycetales > Wickerhamomycetaceae > Hansenula > Hansenula lynferdii. The sequence continues at coordinate 80,434 of JAKTWT010000092.1, read as the reverse complement.
GGCTTTTCTCGTTTCACTGGAGTGTCTATTAGTCATTTGATAACAAAAGTCTTTATCGTGATAAGAAACAGAGATTACGAAATGCTTACGTCAGGGATTACAAAAACATATATTACATAATCACTGAAAACGCATATATTTAAGCCATTTAAAACTATTCATTGTAATGGTAGACCAAGTAGTTTGGTAGCCCAAAGACCTGGTAGCCCAATCTCTTGGCCATCTTGGCGAAACCCTCCGTCTCGATCAAGTGGTAGAATGGGAATGGTGGGAACATGGCACCGTCTCTGTGTACATCGGCCTTGACAAGCACAGCTGCACCTCCAACACCATCTAATTCCATCTCAGTGTTCTTATCACCATTACCATCATAGAAATGTGCCATCAATGGTCTGTATGTGGCAATCTCAGCGTAACCTTCAACAATGATTTCATCTTCATTCATATTTTCTGCAATTTTTAAACCTTCTTCAGATTCAACCCAATTGTTAAAATCATAAGGTCTAATAGATTCTTGTTTCTTCTCTTCATCGAAATAACGTTGGTAACAATTGGCACTAATCACTGGTTTGTCATGAGACACCAAATCTTGGATCAATGTTGGTGGTGATTCCACAATATCAGCATCTAACCAAAGAACCCAACTTGTATATGGTCCTAATGCGGAAAATACCAATGAATTTCTAGCAGAGGCCATTGCTGCTCTTCTCTCCTTTTGCACTTTCAAAGCATGTCTATGCTTTTCTTGCTGATTATCTAATGATTCAGTGTCTTGTCTCAAAATGGTAATTTTAGAAAAACGATTCTCCTTTTTACCAGTTTGAATTTGTTTAATAGCCTTTTCTAATTTCTTTAAAGCTAAATCACCATCTTTATTTCTTGGTACAATGAATCCTAATTCTAAAAGATCTCTTGGATATGTTAATCTTAATAAATTTGACCAATATTCATTATAAAATTTTGACATTGGTGATAAGACTAAAACTTTTTCTTTATTATAAGCAGCCATTGGTGTAGATGCCAATTTATTCAAATCATAATGTGCAATATGATCACCTGGTAAATTTCTTGGAATAATATCACTTTTTCTATTAAACCAACCACTATGTTTTTTATTTTTATAACTATATTTAGATTGAGGTTTTGAAGAAGTGAAAAACAGATAATAAAACAAGACTAGGAAAAACAGAGGCCCTAGTAATGTCAATGGTTTTCTTCGTATTTGACGAAGATATGAATTTCTATTGAAAGCAGCTTGCATGGTTCTCAAATTCTCTCTTGAATGTCCCTTAACGCGTATAAACAAATAACAGCACAACAATTAAAGCTACCCCTTGAAAACTTTGGGAAGTCCAACCTTTCTTAATCACCTCCTAGCGATAGAAAAGCAACGAATAATCAATTGGAAAACACACAAGTTAATACTAAAATTCAACTTTTAAATGATCACGTCAAACTTATTGATCTGTCCTGTTGTAAAATTTCAAACGTTGAGAGAAAAATTCAAAATAAAGAATTCGCGGAAAATTTGTTTAAATACGAGGGTGACGTCACGTGAAAAATACCGGATTTCATTTTTTATAAAACGCGTTGTTTGTATTAATCAACTTGGCCAGTCGAAGTGTTTGGTGAGGATGGTAGTTGTCCGTGAAATCAAAGTCATTTTCATTGAAAGAATCGATATTACACCAATATTGGAAAGGAGTTTTCTAAGCTCACTTGTACTTTATATAACAGAATTATCATACTAAAAGTTTTCCTATAAATGACTTTTTTTTCACTGTGCTGAAATAATAATCGTTTTGTTGAACTTTTATAGGTAGTAATTGTTAAGTCTTACAATCTATATATTGATTGAATACACAACTTTTTTGATTAGTTGTTAATTCAATGGTCCTTTGGGATAGTCGATTACAATTAATCAAGAGATGATTATTTTTAAATCTACAATACTTTTTTTTCCTTCTTAAATCGTAATATTAATATTAGCTTGACATCAAGTCAATCTATTTGAAGACTTTACCATCGGCAACTTCTCTAGTTTCACCATTGATAACTAATGGAGCATCCCAAGCGAAAACATCATCGACGAATTTCTTGTCTTCTGGTTTAGTTGGGTCCAATTGTTGGAATTGATATGATTCCCAATCTGGAGCAACATCGAAAGCTGGTTCATGTTTATCACCTCTAACTAAAAACACACCAACAATACCGTTGTTGTTGTTTTCACCATAGACAACACCTGAACCGAACAAGTATTTGGTTGAACCTGATAAACGGTTAAAGAACCCACCTAACAAGTTGTTGGACATGAAGGTTAAAGTTAATTCATCGTTATATCTGTAATCAACTCTCCATAATGACCATTCAGATGGATCATAATGTTCCCAGAACCATGGTAAAGCAGTTTCTCTAGTTTCTTCATTAGAGTAAAATCTTTTCCAGTCATCCAAGTTGAATTTAGTAGATTTACCTAAAGCTTCTAATGGATGTTTTGGTTTTGGAGCTGGAGCTGGAGCTGGAGCAGCTTCTTCCTTTTTAGCAGCAGGAGCAGCGGCTTTCTTTGGAGCTTGTTCTTTCTTTTCCTTCTTTGGTGGAACAAATTCAACTGGGGAATCTCTGAATTTAAAATCAGCAAATTGAGCCAAGATTGGGTTAGAAGTAACAGTTTTGAACCATCTAACAATAGCTGGATGGGATTTAATGAAATCTTTAGCCCAAACGGATTCAAAACCACGGACAGTGATTGAAGCAACGAATAAATCAGCTAAAGTTAAACGTTCACCAACCAAGTAGGTGAATTCTGATAATCTAGCTTCCAAAACATCAGCAATTTGAGCAGAAGCAGCTAAACCATCATTGGATTGTTTCTTGTTGTATGGAACTCTACCGGTTAATGGACCAAAAGCATTGAATAATTGTGGTAACAATTCAGAGTTAGCTAATGATAACCATCTAATGATTTGAGCATAATCTTGTTTAGTTTTACCTAATAATGATGATTTTTCATCAGCAATTGAGATAACTATGAACTGTTAGTATTGATTCACACAAGAAACAAAAACATTTCTTCAATTGAGTGATAATTTCAGATTGTATAATCTCGACATTGTTTATTAAGACAGGGATAACTGTATAATTTTGATAATGGTTTCTCATCACTGCATCACTCAATTGTAAATATTAGTTGGCATTGAATACTCACCATATAACAAAATAGCGATAACTTCGGTTAATTTGAAACCTTTTGGACCAACAAAAGCTGGAACTTTACCTAATGGGAAGATATCTTTTGGAACATCAGCCTTAGCTTTTAATTCGATGTCCAAGTTGTAGGTCTTGATCAAACCTTCTAGGACAGCAACTCTGATAGATGGGGAACCGTAAAGAGTACCTTGAGACATTGTGAATGAGATACTTTTGGTGGTATTTAAACGAATCAACGTGGTTAAAAATAAGGATAAAATTTTTTCATTTCACACTTGTTGATTTTTAAAATTTGCAATTTTGGTGATAAAATCGCGATTTTTTAATTAGGGCATAAAAAATAATAATTACATAATAATTATATTGATTACATAAGCATGATAACCTGATAAGCCAAGGTAGATCAATCATAAATCTTTATAATATTTGAGTGAGTTTGAACAAATCACACTATACGATAGTCTATATCTTAGCATACTAGTAGTTGCTTTTGGAATAGCCATTTGTGAATCGAATTGGAGCTTTAAATGCTCAAAATGTTCAATAATTGATACTAATTGATAGGGATGATGATGATTATGGATTTTTTGTCTACTTGAAAAGAGAAAATTGTCTTTTTTTACTCTCTTATAATCGTAATATTAAATTTGATAATTTGACATCTATGCATTCTATTTGAAGACTTTACCATCGGCAACTTCTCTAGTTTCACCATTGATAACTAATGGAGCATCCCAAGCGAAAACATCATCAACAAATTTCTTGTCTTCTGGTTTAGTTGGGTCTAATTGTTGGAATTGATATGATTCCCAATCTGGAGCAACATCGAAAGCTGGTTCATGTTTATCACCTCTAACTAAAAACACACCAACAATACCGTTGTTGTTGTTTTCACCGTAGACAACACCTGAACCGAACAAGTATTTGGTTGAGCCTGATAAACGGTTAAAGAACCCACCTAACAAGTTGTTGGACATGAAAGTTAAAGTTAATTCATCGTTATATCTGTAATCAACTCTCCATAATGACCATTCAGATGGATCGTAATGTTCCCAGAACCATGGTAAAGCAGTTTCTCTAGTTTCTTCATTAGAGTAAAATCTTTTCCAGTCATCCAAGTTGAATTTGGTAGATTTACCTAAAGCTTCTAATGGATGTTTTGGTTTTGGAGCTGGAGCTGGAGCTGGAGCAGCTTCTTCCTTTTTAGCAGCAGGAGCAGCAGCTTTCTTTGGAGCTTGTTCTTTCTTTTCCTTCTTTGGTGGAACGAATTCAACTGGGGAATCTCTGAATTTGAAATCAGCAAATTGAGCCAAGGTTGGGTTAGCAGTAACAGTTATGAACCATCTAACAATAGCTGGATGGGATTTGATGAAATCTTTAGCCCAAATGGTTTCAAAAGCCTTAGCAGCAACTGAAGTAACGAATAAATCAGCTAAGGTTAAACGTTCACCAACCAAGTAGGTGAATTCTGATAATCTGGCTTCTAAGACATCAGCAATTTTACCAGCAGCAGCTAAACCATCATTGGATTGTTTCTTGTTGTATGGCATAAAACCAAGTAATGGGGCAACAGCGTTCCATAATGCTGGCACTAATTCAGAATTGGCTAATGACAACCATCTAATAATTTGAGCGTAATCTTGTTTAGTTTTACCTAATAATGGTGATTTTTCATCAGCAATTGAGATAACTGTCAGCTGTTAGTATTGACTCACAATGGAAACATGACTTTTTTGTTCAATTGAGTGATAATTTCAGATTGTATAATCTCGACATTGTTTATTAAGACAGGGATAACTGTATAATTTTGATAATGGTTTCTCATCACTGCATCACTCAATTACAACTCTTAGTTGGCATTGAATACTCACCATATAACAAAATAGCGATAGTTTCGGTTAATTTGAAACCTTTTGGACCAACAAAAGCTGGAACTTTACCTAATGGGAAGATATCTTTTGGAAGATCATCTTTGGTTTTGATTTCAATGTCCAAATTGTAGGTCTTGATCAAACCTTCCAAGGCAGCAGTTCTGATTGGGGATCCGTAAAGAGTTCCTTGAGACATTTTTGAAATAGAAAATACTTATTATAAAATCCAATTACGTGTTTGGTAAAAGCCAGCTAAAAGTTAAAAGTTTAAAGTTAAAATTTTTCAACGGTCAACACTTTTTGATTACGTAATTAATAACAATAAAGAATAAAGTATAAAGCCGTTAAAGATTCTCATTAAACAGGGCTCTATGTCTTACTGACCTCCAATTGAGTGATAGATTCGACATCGATGGATTCTGTTTCACCCTTTTGTTCTCTTTTGCTGTAAAAATTGATACCCAAAGCGACAAGAGGCGTGGTGATGATGGTTGCGAGCATGGCATAACAACCACTCTTCATCTGTGGAACATGATCAGCTGGGAAGAAAACAATAGACCACCAGGCATTAACAGCATTACTGAACATGTTCATCGAGGCCAATGTGACGATTCTGAGCTCAGCATCATCCTTTGTGAGCAAATTGCACCAAGAGAAAAACACTGGTTGGATACAATAACTAAATCCTGTGAGATAATGTGCAGCAAAGATGGCTTTTGTTGTTAATGGAGATGTCCATATAATGATTGTGGATATGAGGAGGATTGTGGAGGTGAAGAGGGCAACATGGTGGAATTTTAATGTATGATCAATGTAAATACCTGCGAGGAATGAAGAAAGTATACCGATAGCAGATGTCCCCAATGGATAATAGTTTCTCTGTTCAATCGGGTATTCTTTATAGGCGAGCCATAATGCAAATATACTGTTTGCATTCCACGATATGTTTTCACCAGCCAATGTAAATAAAATTGAAAATGCATACCATTTCCAACTCCCCAAGATTCTTTTGAAAATGGTTCTATCCAGTCTTACAGCCGGGGGTTTACTTAATCTTTCCTTGGCCAGTGTAAGCTCATCATTAGAGAAGAATTTACGATGACACAGTTCTGGAGTATCTGGGAAGAAGAATAATCCATATAGTACCACAACAAATGTGATTAAGAAATCAATAATGAACAACCATCTCCATCCACTCAATCCTTGAAGTCCATGCATCGTTTTTTGTATTCTTCCCTGCATTGTTCCTGAGAAGATACTCCCAATCAATGCACTCGAAGTGAAGATAGCACTTCGTTTACTCAATTCACTAGGTTTATACCATGAACCCAAGATCATATGACTCCCACTGTAAATAACACTCTCGAAAGCTGCTTGGAAAAACCTAAGGGCACAGATCTGTTGCCAATTGCTCACTCTATACATCCCCAGTGTAAATAACCCCCATATAAACATGGATAAATTCATCCAAATACTTGGTCTGACTTTCAACAGCATTATATTATTTGGAATCATTCCGACAACGTAACCAACGGTCCAACATGTGTTTATAATATTGAACTGATTCCCCACAATCCCCAATTCTTCCTTCATACCAGAAACATAGGCATTTCCAACATTTGATGTGTCAATGGATAAGCACCAAAATGCTAAACAGGTATAACTTAAAACAAACCAATCAATCTTGAACAATAGGTTACGTTCCAGCTTTGTTGAAGGTGGTGCACCCCAAACCAGGGTTCTCAGCAAGATTAAAGCTGATTTGATGGACATATTTTCGATAGCTTGTTGATCTCTATTGTTTGTTCCATATTTTACGGAACCTAGGTTGTTTTATACCTGGCGTGGATCAGCGCCATAGTTTTGGCGATAAACTTTATTGTGTGGTTCATGAATACAGCCGTTGAATGATAATCATCGGCTCGAGTCTAAACAGTATATCATCGGCTGGAATCATGAAATTGTGGATATCGGATAAGTTGCAAGTATACGAGAAATGAGAATAATAAAAGTGTGGATATCTCCGATGACATAATCACTGACTAGACAATAGATTACATAATCACTGACTAATTTGTTTCATAACCGACGCCTCAAAAAGTTTCAACATTCCAATAAAAGACTCCATCAACAAGAACACAACTTACCATCTCCCACCACAACGACCACCAAGCACAATGTCAGACGCCAAACCAGCAGAGCCCGCTACAGCCAAACCACTCAAGAAGAGACCAAGACCAGCGAACCTGGACCTCAAGGACTCCACACACAACGACAAGGACATGTCACAGTACGCGATGCAGTGTCTTTCACCAGGTTTACCACCACTGGACCCTCAGATGCAATCCACCATCCTCATCTCCAGGAACATCGAGCAGCAGCAGCGCCAGCTCATAGCAGCCAGACAGACTCCCACGGGGCTCACGGCTCCTCTGGAGTCCCTATCGATACCATCTTCCACGAAAAGACTCAAGAGAAACGCTCCACCTCCATTGAATCTACAACAACAGGCATCCATCGCAAGACCAACCATCATGTCTGCTCCCTCACACCATTACCACCAGTTCCAGCAATACATGACACCAAACACAGCGTCCAAAGCCAAGTTCGCACCAAGACGTCGTGCTCCGATAAGACCACCTTCTACAACAACATCATCATTCACACCAATGACTCCCTATCGTAAACCATCGTTAGGGTATGTCTCGGGTGCTAGAACCAGTATACCACCGACTCGTGGTTCATTGGTTCCCTTCCCAAGAAGTGCCATCCCACCAACGACTGCTGGTGGTAATAGGTTCAGAGGTGTTAGAATGCAAAGGGAAGAAGGTGTGGTGGATGTTTTCACCAAAGGTGAAAGATTAGCTCCATTAGCTGCACAACCTTTAAGTGCTCAACGTGAATTTTTTGATCATGGTGAAATTAATCTAAGACCTCAAAGTGCAGTTCCAAGGGAACAATATCAAGTACAAAGTCAAAGAAGGATTGATGAAAAAATCAATGAGGAAAGTGAAAGTGATGTGGAGAGTAATGCTATTGAACCTGAAGCCGAAGAATCGAGTGCAGTTTTACAAACCAGTCCAATAGATGGTGAATTGAGGATATTGAACAATGTTTTCAAATTCCAATTTGCAAGAGATGGTAAAGATGTAGAAAATGATAAGGCTAGATTTTTAAATCATTGTGAAACTGCATGGAGAGAATTTGTCAAGTTGGGGAACTAGGAAGAATATTTTATGAACAATTACGAATAATTTAAACAAATGTAGAATAAATAAACCTGTATTTTATATCTAATACAAACTCTTGGACATGTATGGACCTTCAAGTTCATATCCTAATCTTGAATAATAATTACGAACACCAACACCACTAATAACACTAATTTTTTCAGAACCGTGTTCTTCACGAGAAATTCTTTCAGCTTCTTCCATTAACAATGTACCAAAACCTTGATGTTGAAATTTTCTTGGATCACGAGAATGTAACGGTACAACTGAACCATAAACGTGTAATTCTCTAACAATTGAAGTTCTTTTCGATAAAAATTCTTTTCTATATGTATGTTTCTTTGAAGCTTTTCTTAATCTTAATAATCCAATTAAAATATCTTGCTTTGGATCTTCATAACTTAGGAATGTTTCCCAACCACCATTAGCATAATAATCTCTTCTAATTAATTCAACTTGATCTGGTTGAACTTTATGATGAACTTCTTGAATACCAACTTCTCTTGTACGAACATCACGACATTTAGTACCAAAATCTTTCATTCTTGCTAATGCTAATTCACGTAAATTACCGTTTTCAACACCACTTGAAACTAATGGCATTGGAATATCTCTTTGCACTCTATAAATTCTTGTCCATGGTGGAACTAAAGCCAAAATTCTTGCCACCAAATCAATTAATGCATTAGCATTATAAGATTTATATCTCCCAGTTTTCCATAATTCATATAACCCTGTACCTCTAATAACTAATGTTGGATAAATTTTCAACCCATCTGTTCTAAAATCTGGATTTTCAAAATATTCTTTAAATTGTGCTAAATCTCTCTCCATACCAACATTTGGTAAATCAGGCATCATATGACTAACAATCTTATAACCTGCATCTTTAGCAATGGCAAAAGTTTCACAAACAGATTCAACTGTATGTCCACGATTTGTATCACGAGCAACATCTTCATAAACACTTTGAACACCAATTTCTAAACGAGTACATCCATATTTTAACATATCATCCAAATGTGTCCGCGTACAATAATCAGGTCTTGTCTCTATAGTTATACCAACACATTTAGTTAATGATTGTTGAGAATATGCAATGGCTTCATCAATATCTGTACCGTTATAACCCGAAAGGGCATTATGTAATTGTGTTATAAATCCTTCACGATATTCTTTATCTAAAGACATAAATGTACCACCCATAACAATATATTCAACTTTATCTACACTGTGACCCAATTGTTTTAATTGATCAATACGTCCACGAGCCTGTTCATATGGATCATAACGAGCTCTAATGGCTCTCATTGATGTTGGTTCATAACCCGTGTATGATTGTGTAGAATATTCAAAATCAGAATCTGGACCACCAGGACAATAAACACAAATATTACCGGTGAATGAAATATGTGGACATCTATGAGGTTTTGACATCACTGCAACAACACCAACACCGGATGCAGTTCTCACAGGTTTAGCCTTCAATTTAGGCAATAGGTATTTCTTGTATTGATCAGGAATGGAGTTTATAACATCTGTTAGACGTGGTTGTGCCTTTAATTTATATTTTTTAGAATTTTTAGTGATTAATCCATTAAGGTTGATCTCTTTTGATGTTTTCAACGAGTCAATCAATTCTAAAGTGATGTCTGAACAACATTGTAGAAAACGTTCTTTCTCTGGAGCAAGCTTTTGCTTACTCTTAATAACACCAACAGCCATGAGGTTGTATGCTTCTGTATTATGTTTTGTATATCCAAAACAAGTATTTGAGCAAATCTGATTAGCATAAAAATTCAAAAAAATTTGAGATGAGATGAAAAGAAATTGAGATTATGTAATGATAATTGATTATGTAACTCATAACTAAGCAGATCAAAAGTTGACACGTAAAATGGCAGAAATATTGATTTTGGATTTGCTCGAAAACAGCCGCTGAGTTTATGACAACGAGATGTTTTATCACAACAATTGAATATAAATAAGCGTACATTATCACCAAGGGATATTTTGCTAGAGAGGACACATACACTTACATACAATGTCCAATTTCCCGGTGCCTGAAGGTACGCGTTTAAACGAGACCCAACAACACGTTGATCCTGTTGTAGGGGACAGTGCTAAAGCTAGAAAGAACAAGAAGAAGAATCAGAAGAAGAAACAAAAGAAGAAGAATGCTGCTAATGTGGCGAGTCCGGAGGAAGAGATCGAGAGCCCCGTGGCCGAGTCGCCAGCTGTTCCAGTGGGAGAGGAGTCTGTGGTTGGAGGTTCTACAAGAGAAGACGTGGATCATGCTGTGGATGTACAACCGGAGGATGAAGTTGCAGTCAAGGTGGCATTGAGTGAGACCGTGCCACAGATCCAACAGACGGTGGAGAGCACAATCGAATCACCTCAGGTTATTGAAGAAACTGTGAAAACTGAAGATGAAGTGCCTGTAAAGGCTGCGTTGAGTGAAACAGTTCCAGAGATTCAAGAGACCGTTCAAGAGAAAGTCGAGGATAGTGATGAATCTAATGTGTCAACAGATCCATTTCCAGAGTCCAATTTAGACTTTTCTGCACAGATTCAACAACCAGACACTATAGTGACAGAAGGTGGATCTGAACCTATTGTGGAAAAATCACAGGATGATTTATTTGGTTCTAATGCTGATGAAGATTTTAGTAAATTGATCAATACTTCAAATCCAATTGAACAACCGATTACAAAAGATCCAGAGCCAGTAGAAAATACAACACAGGGGATTGAATCACAAAATGATGACTTGTTTGGTTCATCAGAAGTTGATGATTTCAGTGCTGTCATTAATCAAACATCACAAGCTTCACAGGAAAAAGTTGAGTCTACTAAAAATGTTGAAGACCACATAGAGGAGAAGACTTCTGACGATTTATTTGGATCCACAGCCAATGATGACTTCAGTGGTGCTATTGGTCAAACATCACAGGCTCCACAAGAAGGAGTTGCTATTAATAAGAGTACAGATCCAGATAACGCAGATGAGAAGACTACTGATAATACTGATAACTTATTCGGATCTGCAGCTGATGATGATTTTAGTGCTGTTATCAGTCAAGCTCCACAAGAGCCAGTGGTCCCTAAAGAGGAAGTTACAGAAAAAAAAGCAGGTGGCTTATTCAGCTCTTCAGGAAATGAGGATTTCAGTGCTATAATAAATCAAGATCAACCTACACAAGGAAATGCTACTGAGGAGGACTTTAGTAAAACTGATGACTTGTTCGGAGCATCTGGTAATGACGATTTTAGTGCTGCTATTGGTGCAAATATCGAGGAACCAAAGCAACAGATTGAAGCCAATGCCAATGAAAATGTTGATTCAACAACAATCATTCATGGCCAAGAGCATGGTACCGAGCAGCCATCTGAGGAGCCTAAAGCTGATGAATTGTTTGGATCTTCTGGGAATGATGATTTCGGTGCCATTATAAGTGGTAATGGGACACCAAACCCCTCCACTGAAAAACCAAAAGAAGCTGGAAAGAAGTTTTCATTTTTAGAGCTTGATATGGACGATGACTTACTAGACGAGGATGAGTTATTAGATGACGAATTATTGGATGAACAACCACAACAACAATCTCAACCTCAAGTTCAACCTCAAGTTCAACCTCAATCAACTCAAAAGGTCAACTATGGAAAGACTAGAAGCTATACACCAGCTCAATCAGCTCAACCACAACAGTCCAATCCTTTCAATCCATATGCAACGCAAGCACAAAACCATTTTGCTCCTGTACAACCTCAATCACAATTGGACGTCCAAAAATTGAATGCTAGTAAGCAAAAATCAGATGCATATGATTTCCCAATTGATTTAGTTGCACAAAAGGCTACTACTCAAAAACCTGCTCGTGCTATCTCTACCAATCAGTATAGTCAAAGACCTGGTCAAACAACCCCTTCAGCACCTGCTCCACAGTTGAATCAGTTCAATCGTCAACCTACACCTGCTTTCAGTGCACCACCTCGTTCATCAACACCTGGTAGTGTCACTGGTAGTACACCATCACATGCTATTAAACCACCATCGGTAAAGAAGAAGCAATCATCATTTTTCGAAGAATTACCAATCTTACCACCAGTGGCACCAGCAAAACCTGTTAGAAATCCATCTGTAACTAGTTCTATTGATGCAAACTTGGGAGCTCGTCCACCAGTTGGGTTTGGTGGTCAAGTGCAATCAGCACCGGTTAATCCTTATACTGCTCCTCCACAAGCTAAACCTCCAAAGATGTCAGTGGCTAACAATAGATACTCTACACCTTCATCACCATTGATAAATCAAGTTTCACCAGCAGTTCCACAACCAAGCTCATTTGCATTCCCACAACCACCATCAATACCACCACAGCAACATAAACCTTCTCCATATGCACCACCTGTTGCTCCATTACCAGGTCAATCACCTTATGCAGCATCAGCTGCTCAGATTCCTGGTCAATCACCCGTGGTTCCACAAGGCCCACCACCAGTTCCATCAAAACCAAGTAGATATGCTCCACCAGCTGCTAATGTTCAACCACCTCAACCTGATTTGTCAAATTTCACACCAGGATTTTCACCTGTACAACAACGTCGTACACCATCATTTTCTCAACATCAACAACCTCAGTTTCAACCACAAGGACAATTGCCTGTCCAAGCCCAAGCCCCTCTACTAGGCCCACCACAAGGTTTACCACAAGCACGTCCAGCTGGTGCATCTAAATACGCACCAAGTTCTCAAATAAAACCTAGTGGCCCAGTTCCAGCCTCTCCATATGCTGAAACCACTGGATTACCACCAACGCTGAACACCAATGTTGGAAATGGATTGAATACTGGTGGTCCATCATCTGGTCAAAGTTTGTTATCACCAAATACACCTGCTTCTACAAGATATGCACCAATTAATCATAGAAGACAAGCAAGCTCTACTGCAAGTCAATATGATCCATATAGTGTGGCACAACTTCAAAAGCAACAAAATTCCCATCAACAATTCCCATTGGCTCCACCTCAACATCAGTATCCAATGGCTCCACCAGCTCAAGCTCAACCACCAAACCAATTGCATTCATATCAACCACCGGTGAATCAAGCATACGGCCATGGTCAACCTTTACATCATCATTCTTTACAGCCTGTTGCTGAGAAGGTTCTCAATCCAGAACAGCTATTGACTAGACAATTTCCTGTGTTTAGCTGGGGTAATGGCAAAAGAGTCTCATACTATGTTCCATCAAATAATTACATGGGTAATGGTCTTAAGGTTGTTGATACTGGAGCAATTTTACAAGATGTCACATTGAAAGAATTACCATCAATCTCAAAGAAGAATGTTCCTGCGATTTTGACATATTTGGACAAACAAATTCAACGTTTGTCTGATACTTTGTCATCAACTTCAGAGGAGAATGAATTGCTGTTAGCACAAGTTTTGAAGTTCAAGCTCTCAAAATCGGAAGGTATTTTTAATTTTGGTGGTGTTGTCAATTATATGGAACCACAACGTCATTTTAATGAAAAGCATTTGAATTCTAACAAAAGCAATATAAGTAAAAGACAATTATTCTCTTTGATCTCTATCGGTGAACAGGAACAAGCATTGAATTTGGCATTGGGCCATCAAGACTATGCTATGGCTTTATTGATTTCAAGTATTGTTAGTAAAGAATCATGGATCAACATGGTGAAGAATTATCTATCAGTTGAATTCGAAGGTGATCAAGATTCATTTTTACCAACTTTGTTTCAAATCTTATCTGGTGATGTTAAAAATGCCATTGCTGAATTTTCCACAAATCCACAAAAGAAACATTGGGTTTTGTCAAACTGGAAAGAATTAACAAATGCTGTTTTGGCTAATAAATCACCAGTGTCAGTGCAATTCATCACTGAATTTGGTCAATTTTTGATTCAAAATGAATTAGTCATACCTGCTTACATCTTGTTTATCTTGGGAGATGCCCCATTGACTTTGTTCCAAGGTATTACATCACTTCGTTTGACATTATATCTCGAAATTTATGGGCTGGTTCTACAAGAAAAAGGTGTTACTCCAGATCTGTCCTTCCTTCATCTACAACATGCTAGTTATTTGGCTGATTATAATGCATTACCTGAGGCGCAGAAATATCTAGACGCTGCTACTGTTGCTTTCAAAGTATCAAAGGGTTCAGTCTCACCAAGAGTATTGCATTTCGCTAGATTATTGGGTGATAGATTATCAGGTGCCGGTGCCACCGAGGGTAGTTGGTTTGGTAGACCAAAGTTGGATAAAGTTTGGGGAACCTTGGATAAGAGTTTAAATAAATTTATATCAGGTGAAGATTCATCAGAGCTTAAGTCAAAAGAATCTGCAGTCTTCAGTCAGTTTACACCAGATGTTTCAAGAACTTCATCATATTTATCTTTGCAAAATGCTGCTGCACAAGCTGCACAGGCTCAACATCCAGCTCCAAGATCTCATCCACCAGCTCATTCAACATCACGTCCAAATATGTATGCTCCGACTGGTACTTCAGCTGAAGGTGAATCATTCCCAACTTCACGCTTACCTCAAGACTATGGAAGTCAACCTCCAAGCACTTTCACTCCATCGGGATTACCGAAAGCAGTTAACAAACCATCAGATCCGTTGAAATCAAACTCATTTGCGCCACCACATCCATCTTCTATCGCTCCATCGTCATTTGGTCCACCACCGAAAATTGGTGCACAAACACCGTTGTCAAGTCGTGGTAGCAGTCCAAGAGCCTCATTGGCTGATATCTATGGTACTTCACCAAATACAAAACCATCGAGATATACACCAGTTAAAAATGACGAAATTTCTAGAAGATCATCAGTGCAATCAATTCCAGGATCTGTTGTTGTTGGTAATGATTTTGTTGCTTCACCACCTGTGCTAGGTTCAACTGTGAAACCAAAGACCTCAAGATCATACTTGCCAGTCAATTCTAGTGTTCCACAAGCACCATCTCAAACTTCTATTGGTCAAGGTACACCTCCCCCACCAACAGTCTCACAAATCCCATCACGCTCAAATAGCCAGGTTCCATTACAAGCTCAAAGTCCTAGATTACAACAACACAAACCAATTGCGAGATCTAACTTGGCACCAAGTCAACCATCGTTGCTTTCAGGACAGACTAGTGACAATGCACCTGCTACTACAGAACAACAGTCACCACCACCTCCTATCAAGTCTGCTATTCCACCACCACCAAAGAAAGCTACTGCTGTTCCACCACCACCAAAGAAAGCTGCTGCTGTTCCACCGCCACCTAGAAAGTCTGTCGTTCCACCACCACTGCCAAAGGAGACAGCTGATAGCTCTCCAATTCCTTTGACTCAACCAGCTGTACCTAAAGAGTCTTCTGTTCCTATCGTTGCTCCAGATCAAGACCCTGTTGAAATTAGACCTGAAGTAGATGAGACATTGCAGGTTGATGAAGAAGAAACCATCAACAGTATTCCAGATCCAACCGAAGAGTTTTCCACTCAACAAGGTGAAGATTTACCAGTTGATCAGGAGAATGTTGCTTATGAAGTTTCAGAGGATAAAGAAGACTCAAGAGACCAAGAAGATGGATACCCTATTGATAGAGTTGAAAGTGAAGACTTTGATGTTGGACCTTCAGCAGTTACAACTTTTGAAACAAAATCTGAAACCAAAGAAGATGATGCGCCAGGTCAAGATATCGAAGACTCTTCTTTCGTTGGTGATGATACTGCTGATGGACTGTCATTTGAAGCTCCTCATAAACCATCTTTAAATCAGAGCAGTTCTTATGTACCAAAATCATATGAAAATTCTACTTCAGAGGATGTCACTGAAGAGACTCAAAATCTCGAGCAAGAGACTCTAGATACATTCGAGGAAAATAATGGAGTGCAAGAAGATACACCAAAGGAGAATGAAGCACAACCAGAGCCTCAACCTAATGTTGTTGCACGTGAAAGTGACGTTGTCCCAACTGAAACATCAACTGCTGCTCCATCTATCGCTCAACCAGTTGCACAAGCTCCAAGTGTTGGTAAACCAAGTCCATTGATTCCAAGTAACAATAAAGGTCTAGAAAAACCGTCTATTGCATCGCCACCGGTATTACCACCAATTAGACATATTTCACCATACGCACCAAAAGCGCCATCTCCTTCTGCTGCTCCAAAGAGATCATCCACAGCCAGCAGATTCAAGCCAAGATCATATACACCAACCAATGCTTCACACCAACCTGAAAAGATTGAAACTAGTGGTGATGTTGATTTCAGTGCAATCAATCCATCTTATCAACCACCAAAACCTGCTACTGAGCCATCAAAACCACCAGTTGAATCAATTGAGACACATGAATCACCAAAACCATCACCAAGTATTCAAACAAGTGAAACTGTTCCATCTCAAGTAACATCAAGACGTGTTTCATCCGTGTCAAATCCTTATGCACCATCACATTCACCTATTGATACCAATCCATACGCACCACCAACTGCTACAACTCATTCTCCATCACCAGGAAGTCAATATGCACCAAATAATGACAATGAAAGTTCAAAATTTAGTCCATATCAACCAAATGCCGCTCCAGAATCAGCTGGTCCATCTTTTGGAGGGTCTAGTGCTTCAACTTTTTCTTCACAAAAAGTTTCACAATTTGCACCTTATCAACCTGGTACAGTATCAGAAACATCTAGTATAAATGCTAATTATGAAGCTCCTTCTGCTAAATTTACGGGATATGAACCTCCAAAGACTAATGATGTTAGTAACATTTTGGAGGATGACGAATTTTATGATGATGTTATTGATGAAGAGGATGATGATGATGATGATGAAGAGGAAGACGAAAGTGCCAAATCGGCTAAAATTGAGCGTAAAAGATCTGTTAAGAGAAATAAAGAAGATAATGGTAAAGGATGGTTTGGTTGGTTACGTAAAAATGATAATGGACCAAAAGTTTATCGTGCCAAATTAGGTGAAGAGAATAGATTAGTTTATGATGAAAAATTGAAGAGATGGATAGATAAGAATGCTAAACCCGAAGATATTCAAGCTGCCACTCCACCACCTCCACCTCCAGTGATTAAGAAAAAACCAAGCTCATTAAGTAAACCACGTTCTGATTCAGTTAGTGAAGGATCAATTACATCTTCAGTTGGTAATGTACCATCTGGACCTCCAGGTGGACCTTCATCGGGACCACCAATGCCACCGGCACCTTCTATGGGAGGTTTACCACCAAAGAAACCATTAAGCGCTGCTAGTGATTTGGATTCATTAATCGGATTAACTGGTGGACCAGCTGCTGGAAGTTCAGCTGCTACAAGAAGAAAGAAGAGAGGTGGTAGAGGTTATGTTGATGTCATGGGATCCATGCAAGGTAAAAAATAGTGGCTATACTGCGTTTAAATTGTTTGATTTACATGCATTTTGTTTCATTAAAAGAAAAAAGTTTATAATATATATACAAGACTTTTATTAGATTTATTAAATATGTAGGTTCTTGATCATTTTTTTTCAGCTGGAGTTTCTTCAGTGATTTTTGAATTGTTTTCTTGACCAGCTGGTGGTAATCTAAAGATATCACCATGTTTAGCCATATCAGCAAATAATTGCTTTGAATCAACATCTTCAGGTTTTGGAATTTTATCATATGGTGAATTTTCAAATCTTGTACCACCCAAGATGGTTTGATTTGTATGTAGATCAATAACGAACCCAACGTAATCAATAACATCTCTTGAGATCTTTGAAGTTTCATCAGTGTTTAAGTTTAATTTGACTAGTTGTTGCTTTGTGTTGAATTTATAGACAATTTGTACATGTTCAACTGGTTTCCCTGGAAGCATGATTGGTCTGAAAGTGATTAATTTTGGAGCTTCATTAAATTTTGATAACTTCCAAGATAATTTTATATGTTTTGGGATTGATGAAGCTCTGTTTTTCAATGCTTCCTCCACCCAAACAGAACAAATCTTTGATACTGAAGTAACATTTTTGGATGCAAAAGCCTTGTTAACTAAGACGTAGTTTTCAATAGCGTTATTTTTCCATAGTAAAAATTTTGGTTTCAACCCAGTTTGATAACGTAAAAGACCAACTTGAATGGTATTTATACCCACTGTATAGATTTTTCTCAAGATGACATTCCAAGCTAATTTAGGTGATTTCAATGGGTTTGGGATGTTTTTCCACGAGATTGGGATATATTGATCAGTTGTTAGCCCTATGAATCGAGGATCAAACATTGTATCGGAGTCAGCACCGGCCTTTTTGTTTGATTTTGGCTTTGGCTTTGAAGTTGATGATGCTTCATTTTTGGTAGAGTATTGTAGTGATGCAATGATTGGATTTCTTCCTAGGATGGTTCTTCTGGAGCCTATCACCAGGCTGTTAGGTATGGATCTATACATGATGGAATGGTGGGATAAGTCGATCGAGTTAAACGTGGAGTTGTTGAGGATAAAGTGTTAGTTTTTGGCTACTGAAAAAAAAACGAATCTGGCTGTCAACTAAAATCGGGTCAGCAACTCAAGATTACTTATGTAGGAAATAACGGCTCAAATGTTTGCGCCAATAGTGCCAATATCTAAGAACGGAAATCATATGCGTGTATGCATGCAAAACATCCCAAAACGGAAATTATCGCTCGAATTTTAGCGCCAAAAAAGTGGCAGGCTATTTTTAGCAAACATCAACTAAAAAAAAACAATCATTAGAATAAATTGAGTACGTAATAATAGGTGAATATCATCAAATATCCTAACGGTCTGGATCCAGTTTTCTTTGAAGTACTTCAATATTTGCATCCGCATCAAAACAAGGACTAGTAAAAGATCGAGGCATTTCAGGACCACAACTAGGACCACAGAAACAGTTTGCCACTTGCACTTTGTCACATCACCCACATTTAACCTATATTCATTATCCATCCAAGCCTTGTCCAAGACAGCTTATTGTTCACCGTTGAGATCAAGCACGATCTTATCTGCCTTAGTACTGCTCATATCAGAAACTTGAATAGTCTTGATATTATATTCAATTGAAGTTATTTTTCTCAAGATTTCTCATTGCATCTGATCGCTCAAGTTGCATGAAGTTGTGAGAATTATAGTACTGTTACTTTTGAAGTGTATAATTTCCATTCAGAACATCTGAGTTCATTGGAAGGATTCTCATCATTTAATAAAACTTAGTGGAATTCTTCAGAACGAATCCATCAAACAAAAATACCCATAATATATCATCACTTATTCACCATGGGGAGAAGAAAAATTTCAATTCAACCAATTACGGAGGAACGTAATAGAAAAGTGTAAGTTAGAATTGAGATCTAGATACCAAGTATTTGATACTAATAGATTGCTTTAGAACATTTGTCAAGAGAAAAGCTGGTTTATTCAAGAAGGCTCATGAATTGGCAGTTTTATGTCAAGTTGATCTTGCAGTTGTCATATTGGGGAATAATAATTCCAAATTTTATGAATACAGTTCAGTGGATATCAATGATCTAATAGAAAATTTCCAAGATGAAAAATTCGCTCATGAAATCAAAGCACCAAGTGATTATGGTGATTATGAGACTAAATCAAGAGTGAAAAACATAAATGCTTCACATAATAGAAACATTTCAAATATGTCAGTGGAGGATGTTGATTCGAGTGAAGATGAAGGAGATGAAGATGAAGACGAAGATGATGAAGATGAAGATGAAAAACCTGCATCCAAACGTCGTAAAGTTAAGAATGATACCAAAAAGGGCAAAGCTCAATCTAAAAGATCCAAATCTCAAGATCATCAAAATGTTGTACCTGTATCTCAACCACAAAATATCTTACCACCACCACAATTAGGTGCTGTGACTCAACAATCACAACAACAGCACTATCAAAATCAACCACAACCACCTCCACAAGCTACATTCCAGTTTTTCAATAATAACAGACAATACGTTCAATCACAGCGTACTCAGATGATGCCACAAGGGTACTTCCAACAAAACGGTATACCTACTAACCCACAAAATCAAGCACAATACATCGCACAAGGTCAACCTCAACCTCAACAGTATCAGTTCCCCACACATAATCCATATCAAAATCAGCAACCACAACAACAACCACCTCCACAACAATCACAATCACCATTTATGCAACAGGAAACCATTGCTACAAATTCATCAAATTCATCAACTCCAAACATTACCAATGCTAAACCTGCTTCTGTCAATTCACCTTTTACAAATTCTCAAAGGGCGAGATCTTTAAATAATGGTATAAGTTCAAGACCAGTATTACGTGTTAAGATACCTATTGGTGAGACTAATAATGGAGATGAAAATGTATCAAAAGTTGGTGATAGTGCAAATACTGTAACTGCTATTGACACTTCAAAAAATGAACAGAATGATAAAAATGTACCTTCAAGTGAAGGTAATTCTAATTCAAATAGTAATGAAAACAGTGCAGTAAACCAAGAAGAGACAAATACACCAACTTCAGGTAGTTCTAAAGGTCAACAAGATGATAATAGACCTGGGTTGGGGATATTAAGTAGTAAATCTACACCAATAAGTGCTACATTACCATCTGGATTATTTTCATTACCACCACCAAATCCAAATCCTCAATATCAAAACAATTTCAATAACAACAGTAACAATAACAATAACAATTTTAAACCACCATTACATTTAAACACTGGTGAACAAACACCATTAACTGGTGGATTACCATCAAGATATGTACCAGATTTATTTCCTTCACCATCAAATTTTTATTCAAATGAATGGAATATTCCATTTGGTTCAGGGAATACACCATATCCACAATCAGCTATACAGCAACATCAAACAATACCAACATCATTACCAAATGGATCAAAACTACCCAGACATCCAAATTTAAATGATTCACAAATTCCACAAAGTCCATTACAAAATACTCCATTGAGTAATCAATCAAAGAAGAAAAATGGATCTAAAGAATCAAAAGATAGTGGTAAGAAAATCAAATTTGATAAACCTGAATGATTATAGCTTTGTATAAATTTAAAATTTTAGTTCTTTATACTTGTTTTACTAATATAATAAACGTATGTCTACTTACATAAAAATGACGTAGCCCTAAATATGATCACATGACCTGTGATTGTTTGGTGTTAGGATGTATCAGCAGTCACACTGACTTTACATCCACACACCACTTCCACCGCCAAAAGTCAAAATGCCGTGAATTTCCGAAAAATACCAGTTTTCGCGGGAAAACACACAAAATGGCCGAATTTGGAAATTCGCCATTTTCGAGCACCGACTCTGAAATTTTTCGAAAAACGCAGTTGATGAAAATTAAAGGTATTTGGTAATACTTATTACGTGAAGTTTGATTATATTGAGATTTTTGTTTGAGTAGAATCAAGGACTAAGGCACAATGAAAGTATGTGAAACGCTATGAGATGGAGTATACAGGGATGACTATGTTAAAGGGGGATTATTATATTATAAGAAGGGGGATATTCAAAGATTATATTGAACCAAAATTATTGATTAGATTATTGAAAGAGGAATATAGCGTACATTGAAGATTATTAGAGGAGGAATCATGTTTAAAGAGGAGGATTATTGAATGAACGAGCATCAGAGAGTGGTTATATGTCCATGTGATCAAATTAGCAAAGACAAATCAAATATACAGAAACGAAGAGATGGAAAGACATACGATAAAGAATCAACACAGTCATCTCTGTTCCAGTTTACTGATCAATATACTAACCCCAAGATTTAGTTAAACATTGCATACCCAGCCAACGGTACTCAAAAAGTCATTGACATTGAAGATGAACATCGTGTGAGAGTTTTCTACGATAAGAGAATCGGTGCTGAAGTTGAAGGTGAATCAGTTGGTGATGAATTTAAAGGTTATGTTTTCAAAATCACTGGTGGTAATGATAAACAAGGTTTCCCAATGAAACAAGGTGTTTTATTACCAAACAGAGTTAAATTATTATTAGCTAAAGGTCATTCATGTTACAGACCAAGAAGATCTGGTGAAAGAAAGAGAAAATCTGTTAGAGGTGCTATTGTTGGTCCAGATTTAGCTGTTTTATCATTAGTTATTGTTAAACAAGGTGATGCTGATATTGAAGGTTTAACTAATGAACAAGTTCCAAAAAGATTAGGTCCAAAAAGAGCTAACCATATTAGAAAATTCTTTGGTTTAACTAAAGAAGATGATGTTAGACAATACGTTATCAGAAGAGAAGTTGTTAAAGGTGAAAAGAAATACACCAAGGCACCAAAAATTCAACGTTTAGTTACTCCACAAGCTTTACAAAGAAAACGTCATTTGAAATCATTAAAAATTAGAAATGCTCAAGCTCAAAGAGATGCTGCTGCTGAATACGCTCAATTATTAGCTCAACGTTTACATGAACGTAAAGCTGAAAGAGCTGAAGTTAAAAAGAGAAGAGCTTCTTCATTAAAAGCTTAAGTTTTGAAATAATACATTACATTGTTTGTTAATATCTAGTAATATTGTAGTTGTATTTATAATTTTGCTATTAACTGCTATTTCAAAGTGACTAATTCCTCTGCACTTGTTGGATGAATTGCTACACAATTATCGAAATCTTTTTTAGTAGCACCCATTTTAACAGCAACACCAAAACCTTGTAAAATTTCAGCAGATGAATCACCAACCAAGTGTAAACCGACAATTTTTTCATTTGCACCTTGACAAACTAATTTATAACTAATTGGAGATTTTTCTTCAAGCATTGCATAATACATTGGAGTGAAATTTGTTTTGTAAATTTTGATATCATCATCACCAAATTTTGATCTTGCTTCTTTTTCAGTTAATCCAATTGAACCAGCTTCAGGATGAGAAAACACCACAGATGGAACATTTGAATAATCCAATTTATCATTTGCAAACTCTTTTGGACCAAATAATCTATTTGATAATTTACGACCTGCAGCTATAGCAACTGGAGTTAATTCAACTTTACCAACAACATCACCTAAAGAGTAAATATTTGGGACGTTAGTGTTTTGATATTCATCAGCAAGAATTTGACCATGTTCATTTGTCTTGACACCAACGTTTTCTAATCCAATACCTGATAAAGATTTACGACCCACAGTCCAAATTAATTCATCAACTTCTAAAGTTCTACCATTATCTAAAGTTAATTTTAAACCTGAATCAAATTTTTCCACTTTTGAAACCTGAGATTGCTTGTGAACATGAATACCTTTTTTTTCATAATGATTTGTAATTGTTGTTTGGATTGAATCATCAAATTTTCTCAAGACTGTTTCACCTCTAATGATTAAATGAGTCTCAGTGTTTAACCCATGGAAAAACCCTGCAAATTCAATCCCAATATAACCAGCACCAACAATTGCAACTCTTTTAGGTTGATGTTCCAATTCGAAAAATCCATCAGAATTTATACCTAATTCAGCACCTGGAACATTGGATTCCACAGGTGTACCACCAGTAGCGATCAAGATGTTATCAGCAGTGTATGTTTCAGTTTCACCTTGCTTGTTAGTCACCTCGACATTACCGTCTTTACCAAATTTAGCCCATCCATAAACTAAATCAACATTCTCCTTGGCCAAATTTCTTTCATAAATACCATTTAATCTCTTGATATAAGCATCTCTTTTAGGCTTAAAATATTCCCAATTGAAAGTCTTACTCAGGGCAGGATCCACATCGAAACCATACTCTCTAGCTTCAGCAATCTTACCAGCAACGTCACTAGCATACCACATGACTTTTTTCGGAACACAACCAACGTTAACACAGGTTCCACCAATGTGTTGACCTTCGATGACTAATGCTTTAGCACCATACTGAGCAGCTCTTCTCGCAGAGGCAACACCACCAGAGCCACCACCGATGACCAGGTAGTTGTAGTGTTTAGGAATTGGAGACATTGTTGTGATTGTTCTTTTAGCTGCGTTTATAGCTGCGTGGAACATTATCTGGGTATTTAGTGGCTTTTGTAGCAAAGTTGAAGTTTGTGATTGTGGGTTTGGAAATTGCTGGATTAGCTAATGCGGATTAGTCATCCGGTGAGAATTTGTGTGGATTATTAATTGTTGGTGAGTTACGGGTTAATTCAGTGTTTAATTGTGCTTGGAAAGTGCTATATTATGGTGGTTTTACCTTGGAGAACGGGGTTCTAGTTGTTTAGTTATTCCGGTGTTGGTTATACACGGTGATACTGGGGTTTGTCGGGGATATTAAAGATCAATCGGATTAACTATACTCAATAGTGAAAATTATATAGTTCCATGGTATTGGCCATTGTAGAGTCTAGACCCTATTGCTAAGATCATACCAATGGCCAGCACAGAATCTGTATTGAATAACATAAAGTATATATAAATGGTTGTCTTCAAAACAAAATCATATATATATTAAAGTAATATACTTGGCGGTGTTTGAACAATAATTAAAACTGCCAATTCATATGCGTCGAGTAGCTCGCAGGGATGTGAATGTAATCAATGTACTATGTGCCTTCCAATTGCTGCTTCCAGATGATTCCGGTGTTATGCCTGTCTCGTTGATTTATAAGTGATATACAATAATATAGAATAAATGGGAATTCCTGCCTTTATAGACGAAATGCCAATGAGTGTGTATGACTTTTAGTGAATACTCACGTGATTATACATTGTAGAATGATTGAATAATTAAACACATATAAACTAGAATATCACTTTTTAAAATTATACACCTTGCTATACGGATTCTCCCAGATCACGCTCCCCAAAAGACACACAATGGTGATAATCACCAACATTGTTCCATAGATGGCACCGAGCACTCGAAAAGCTGACCAACCAGTCAATTCCCATGTCTTTGTAGTTGCAATGGACATTGTCCCCATGGGGAAAGTCATGGCCCACCAACCCTTGTGGAACTTGATGTGTGGATAGTAAGAGACCACAGAGGCGATAGCCATGAATGTCAATTGGAACCCCAGAGATTGTAGTATCAGTGCAATGAATACCGTTACATGTTTAATAGCAATAGCTGCTATAAATGCCTCCTGAGATGATGAATTCTGGGTTTGATATGTGTGGAAATTCACACCAAATTGCTGGATAGCATATGCTCCCTGGCCTGAGAACCCAATGGGGATGAAGCTTGTGAAAATGAGATCCAACGTGGGTAGTTTATGTATAATCAGTCTCCATAGGTAAACAGTGGTGATCATTAATGAAATAACTATAGCATTGGCCCATAAGAGATACGTGATAACAAGACTTGGTTCTTGTAAGTTCAAAGGTAATGCTCCCCAAATGTTACCACCATTTGATGAAACAACAGTCAAGGGCACCACTGGTAAGAGTAGTTTAGTGTTTATATCATCACCACTAATCTCATTAACTTTAACCATGTAGAAAACCATAAACCATGCTGTGAATAAGCACAGTGCAACACAAATCAACCAAATGCACCAACAGAATATAATAACCCTATCAGAAGGAGCCAAATAGTAAAGCATGTTATTCCAACTAACAAGACCCATAGTGTAGCATCCTAAAAACACAGACTTCTCCAAATCTTTAATATAACTCATCCCATTCTTATAAACAGTACAACCTAGCACAAATAAAACACTAGTAGCACATAACAAAAAAGAACACACACTAAACATCAAAATCCCACATATCTTTAACCATGAGGCCTCATAGGGGAAATTATACAATACAGATGAACAAATCCCCGTACCCATGATACTGACGAACCAAAATGGGTCGAAATCTCGTAGAAAGACATGTACGAGTTTCATATCATAACTGATATCTTATAATTATACAACAGTTGATAGTTAACTGTAAGTATTATAGCTCTTCTTTTTCTTGAAATGCATTTTTTCTAACTGTGGATCATGTTTGTTGATCTAATATGTGGCTTCGAGAAAAATTTAGCTCATCGGCCACTACAAAAATATTAAAATGCAAATGCTATATGACTATGCTAATAAATAATGACTTAAATAGGAATGGTATCGTCTTTTTCATACAATGTATTGTTTTCAATATCACTGATTGTACTGGTTCCATCATCCAGTGGGAAATTTGGTGTTTCATAAACAAGACTTAAAACAAGACATCCAATGACGATAAACACCAATGCAACACCATAAATGGCACTAACCACTTTAAATGCAGAATAATTCATTATTGTTGATGTAAGTTTAGTAGAAACTGACATTGTCCCCAATGGGAAAGTCATTGCCCACCAACCTTTATGGAATCTCAATTTTTGGAAATGACATAAAACAGAAACAATAGCTATGAATGTCATCAAAAATCCAAATGTTTCAAGAAACAATGCAATGAAAACTGTAATGTATTTAATACTAATTGCCATGATTTGAACTTCTTGAGTAGAATTTGTGGAATTATACCAATGGAAATTATCACCAAATAATTGAATAGCAAAAGCACCTTGACCCATGAATCCAATTGGAATGAAACTTGTGAAAACTTGTTGATGTTTTGGGATCTTATGAATAACAAGTCTATATATATAAATTGTTATAATTATAAATGAAATAATCATTGAATTACTCCATAATAAATATGTAATAATTAATGTTGATGATTGTAAAATTATTGGTAAATTTTTGAAAAAAATCCCACCAGAGGAGGCAACAACTGTAAGTGGAACAATAGGTAATAATAACGTTGTAGAAATTTGCTCTAATTGCAACTTATTCTTATAAATTATAATGAAAAACACAATCCATGAAGTGAATAATGACATTATATTACCAATCCACCAAAGCACATAAACCAGCACCATATAACGTCCATTTAATAAATAATAAAGCATATTACACCAACTTGTAAATCCCATTGCATAACATCCTAAAAAAACAGATTTTGATAAATCCATAATGAAACTTTCACCAGTTTGATAAATTAATAAACTTAATGTAAATAAAATTGTTGTTGATAATAATAAAAATGAATTAATACCAAACATTACCACACCACATATCTTTAACCATTGTGATTCATAGGGGAAATTATATAAAATTGATGAACATATCCCTGTACCCATTACACTAACAAACCATATTGGATTAAAATTTTTAATAAATATATGTGAAAGTGAAGTAATTGTCATTGTCATGATGATTATATTATTGATGAGTGGTAATTAACTTGAACTATCAGAAGGACATGTTTTTTGATTTATATGATTTTAAAATTCTATAAATAATGACCCATTATTGATTTTATGGTGTTTGAAAAATCCTACATACGGTCTATGAAAAGAAATCCAAAACACGAGATATACTTAAAAATGGTGTAACATTGGAGAAATTTCATGGATTTACCAAACGAAGTTAATTAATTCATATTGTAATAGATAGACTCCATAAAACTCTACCTCCTCATCAAATTTCCAATATCTTATCACTATTTCTTACTATTAATCCTCATCTTTTAAGCTCATCGCGTTGTTTGAATTTTGCGGGAACGGGCTTTGAAAAGAGAAAAAACTAGGATTATGTAATACAGCTACGTGGTTACCGGGGCAACCATCAAAATTTATAGACTTTGCGAGGCTGCGAATCAGGCCAAGTTGAGAAACCAACATTTGGTCGTCATTTGGAGGTGGTTGCCTAGGTAACGGGTTGTTTACAAAAAAAAAGTAAACAACAACATGCAGGTGGTTACCGGGGCAACCGTCGAGATTTATAGACTTTGCGAGGCTGCGAATCAGGCCAAGTTGAGAAACCAACATTTGGTCGTCATTTGGAGGTGGTTGCCTAGGTAACGGGTTGTTTATTTTTTTTTTGTAAACAACAACATGCAGGTGGTTACCGGGGCAACCATCAAAATTTATAGACTTTGCGAGGCTGCGAATCAAGCTATTTTAAAATCCTAACAATTGATCTTTTTCGCGAATTGTGGGATGACTAATCTTTTATGTAATCGACTGGCTTACTCAGCACTCATCTCGATTATGTAATGATTTTCGTTAAGTAAGAGGCAAGAGGTAAGAGGTAAGAGGTAAGAGCTTGGTAATCGATTTAAGCTCATGTAGTGTATAGTTTACAAGTTTCTGCTGAACAGGCATTCTCTAGAGAAAAAAA
Source organism: Hansenula lynferdii (assembly GCA_030582155.1). Taxonomy (NCBI): domain Eukaryota; kingdom Fungi; phylum Ascomycota; class Saccharomycetes; order Phaffomycetales; family Wickerhamomycetaceae; genus Hansenula; species Hansenula lynferdii. The sequence goes on along the minus strand of JAKTWT010000092.1, from coordinate 51,970 downwards.
AATGCAGCGTCGGCATCTACTATTCAGCTGGCCTTTGAAATTATATATGACGTACTTCTTGAGTGATCTGGAATGAGGTTCTACAGAAACTGGTGGTTTATGCTGTAGTTTGGCTTTGTAATATATATTGGAGAATAATACATAACTAAACGTTCACACTATCTTTTGCTTCACAAAAAACGATCTCAAATGATTGACCTGCCAGACACATGTAGCTCCTAAAACTAGTAGCTGGATGATTGTCCAGTTAACAGCCTTGGAATTGACAGATTCACTTTCATTTCTAAATTTTGCCTCTCTCTCCCTTGTAAGTTCTTGCTCTCTTCTAATATTCAAGACTTTTTTGTTCAAATCTTTAACTTTTGCTGTTAATGCAGAGACCTTTTCAGACTTTTTGCTATCCAAAGTTTCAACATCACCAATTTCAAACTCCACACCAATCTTTGTTCTAACTCTTGCTAGCCAACCTTGGGATTGAGGTTGAAAACAAATTCTGTGTTCACCAGAGTCAATAGCTGTGAATGTGAATTCACCAGTTGGATATCCTTTTTGGTGCACAACTCTATGATTATCATCAAAAACTTCCTATATTTGAATGTTAGTTTTATCAGGTATACATCTTCCAGTAGCTCTTGCTAAAAATATGAACTATACTCACTTCAACATCTAGTATCAAGCCAAATTCGTTGGAGCTTGGGGCCTTGAAAGAATTCGTTTCAACATCGTGCACTTCAACATTATACTTTCCCAATAAAACAGTTCCTTGTGAAAGTTCTTTATAAAAACATTTGCGTTCACCTCCAATTGCGTGAAAATAAAATGCATTCACTGTAGAGAGAAATAAGGATAGTAGTGCAATAAATCTCATCTTGGAATGAAGCAACGTGGATCTTATTTACCTTCAGATGACACGTCCACAAAGTTTTTTTGCTTTTGTGTACTCTTCTTGTTGATACGTCTTCAAAATAACGCCCGAAAAACCACAAACAGCGCCGCGATCTCAAATTGGTAAGTACACTATATGTCATGTGACTAAAGGTCCCTTCGACATGTAATTCTTTTTTCAGTAAACATTCAGCCTGGTAGTTTCAAGTGTAACTGTGTATAATTGATCGGTTGGAATGAATTTGGCATTGTTGGATCCTTTTGCAGTTTTAAAGGAATTTCCTGAAACATTGACTCACACTTTATCCTTTGGTCATTCAGTTTATATACGGTATAACAACAGTGGAGATTATCTGGCCTCAGGACTGTCTAGCGGAACCATCTTGATTATTGATAATGATACAAAGAGTGTCATCAGAAAGCTTCAGGGGCACACAAGAGCTATACAATCTTTAAATTGGTCACCTTGCGGTCGCTTCTTGCTTTCATCTTCTAGAGATTGGAAATGCTTGGTGTGGGACTTGAAATGCAACAAAATCGTAAAGAAGTACAATTTCAATGGTCCAATTTGGAACGCAGAATTTAGTCCAGACAATGTATCTGAAATCGTCATTGCACTATATGATGACTTGCCAAAATTCATCAATGGGAATTGCATAAGGACTCTAGACGAAGATAAAACACTGGTAACAACGTTTCATCCAGATGGAAGACATATTTTCACCGGGACAAATAAAGGAATAATAAAAATTATATCTAAAGAAACTCTATCCATTTTGTACAGTCAAAAGATTTCAAATTCAAGCATCAAAAGTATTGTGATCTCAAATAATGGTAAAAAAATGGGCGTGAATTCGTCAGACAGAATCATTAGACAAATTATTTTACCTGACTTTTCAGTTGACTCCTCTTTATGGGAGTTTGAAGTTGAACATAAGTATCAGGATGTCGTCAATAGACTTCAGTGGAATTCAATATTATTCAATAGCAATTCAGAATATCTCATTGCCTCTGCTTTTGGATCGGCTCATGTGATTTATATGTGGGAGACCTCAATGGGGTCACTAGTCAAAATTTTGGAAGGTCCTAAAGAGGAGCTTGTTGATATAGAATGGAACTTCCAGAAATGTATTATCGGTGCTACGGGTATCGACAGCGGGACCGTCTATTTGTGGACTCTTGTTGTACCTCAGAAATGGAGCGCATTAGCACCAGACTTTGTTGAAATAGAGGAAAATATAGATTATGAGGAGAAAGAGGATGAGTTTGATATTGTACCCGAAGATGAAATAAACCAGAAGCAACTAAATGAAGAGGATGAATACATTGACATTATAATCAGAGACAAAACCGATGCAAGAGGTTACGAACTGAAACAGCCGTTTGTCATTACTATCGATTATAAAACCATCGAGCTTAGTGATCGTGAAGAATAAATAAGTGGAGATTGAACACTATCGGTACTATTTATCTTTGAAATGTTCGGACAGTAGAAATTTAATCATGATCCTCTTTATTGAGATAACTGTGGAGCGAAGTACAGTGGCCAGAGGCCTTGAATCAACAAGGCTTTTCAATTTTCGTTTTAAATGATACTAATTTTAAGCAGCTTGATTTTAGAGCAATCCATTAAATAGTTTTCTAATATTATTCTCGCTCAAACTTTTGGTTGAAAGGGGATCAGGCCTTACCAGCTATAACTCTAGATATTCGAGAGAACAACAGTGATTCAGAGTGAATTTGATTCATGTTTTCTAGAAGATAACTGTCAAAGACATACAATTTCTAACAATTGGCATATCGTATTGCACTTTTTCAGCAATATCTACAAATTCAAGTGTATAGATGTCTATTCATGCGAGTCTCGCTGGATTCGTGGGTAAAAAGGACAAGCTTTTAATTAGAAATCAATCCTATTTATACAATTATAATGACCGATGTAGTTAGTTTCATTTAGTGAAACTAAGTTCTGGTGAGTTGGAGCCCTGCTCAAACTGTGTCTCTTAAATTGGAATGTTTTGGCTCTATGTTTTGGGCTTTAACTATTAGTACACTCATCACTTATTAGCAGATACATCACTACTATTACTATGACTACTGCTAAATTATCATGGTGATAATCATCGGTTGCTAATTCACCAGTCCAGTAGGTTCTCTTCACTATTGAGTTCCAGGTGCATCAATGTGTATGGTAATTGAACTCGAACATTCACCTTAATACTCTACCAATCATCTGGAAGCCTCGACTCTCTAGCATACTTTATATCTACAATTTGTTTAATAATTTGACGTAGATTCGCTTCTTGTGACTCGTAAGACAAAATCAAAATCATTGGAGGATCACAGTTGTATTTGAGTAGACTAGTAGAAGACTGACAGACTTACATTGAGACAGACAAACGAAATATAAGCTTGTAAAGCATGGCGACTCTTCTAGGCCTAGTGCTTGACGCTTGAACCTTGGCCCTGTCTGGCCCTGGCGAGCTCAAAAGGAGCGCCAGAATCAATTCTCGCCAACCCCTAAAACCACACAAATCTCAGCCTAAACTTGATTCTGTTAGAACGGGCTAATTGCCTATGGCGAGCCTAGGTTTTAGCATTTAGGCAGAGTTCATTTTAATTACTGGCCCGCCAGAAAAATTACCTTGAAAGATCACGAAAGTCTCAAAAAAGGTGCATCTGCACCTCATGGCATGTACTTTTTTGATTACAATCTTGATCATGCCAACTGAATGTTTCAATTAAAGTACTCACAAAGAGTGAAAACCGTCTACATTTAGCATTGCCGCTAACAAGACTGTTAAGGCTTCATATCGAGGCCAATTTCTGGTGGTCTGACAGCATTCACAGGAACAATATATCTTTTTTAGTGGAGTCTCATGTAAATACCTAATTGCGAAAGGTCTTGCTTATTTGTTATGAACACAACATTTAAGTGCTTTTGTTGATATTTCCATAGTGATACAGGCCCATCTTGAAACCAAGGACAAATTTAAATTGGAAAGGGTATTTACATGAAGGCGATATTGGAATTATTTAAACGACAGAAATTCCTCCCCTATTGCTCCTTCACATCCGCATTTGATTGAATCTCAACAGAACAACGATTCCAACCCATACACAGTACTATTTATACCCACTGACAGTCGACCTCATTCCAACCTTGGAAATTTTTGGAGCATGGTGAGTTTTCGTTCGCAATAGCTGGCTTCTAAGGGTGCTTCCAAAGGCACATTCCTTGCACTATGAAGCTCAACAACTGTTACTAAATCTACTTCATGATCACTAACTGCTATAAAGACTTACGAAAGAATGAGCCATCAACATAATCTGTCCATTAACTCTGTTAATTCAGTTGTGGAGCCCTTGACTCCTCCAGATATGGGAGATCAAAATTTCAATACCTCCGTCTTTACAAACAATTCTAATGGGCCTTCTTCTGCATCTACAACACCACTTTCAAGCCTCAACAACAGCATTGGTGGTAACACTTACAGATCAAGATTCAAATCTCTCCCACTTGTGAACGAATTGGATCAAAAATTCAGCCAGATCAGTATCAATAATCTGCAAAGTCTTTCACAACCACAGGCACAAAGCGCTCAACCATTTCAATCACAGACACCACTCTCAAGTACCGATAACAACTACAATGCTAAAGAAGACTATTTCATCAATTCTTTCAATAAGGGATCAAGTTTTACCGGTCCGATTCCACAGATCTCTCTCCAACAATATCATCAAAATGCTCCGGGATTCAACCAGTCCCTTGTAAATGCCAATGGTGGCGCTTACAACACAAACACAAAATCTCAACAACAACAACACAAATTTCCACAAAGACAAAAATCACATCCTCTTCTTTTGCAAAATAATCAAAACATCCCAACATCGTCGAGGGCCCCAACACATTCCAATTACAGTTCACAGCCACATGCTACTAAAATTGAAATACCAAATTATAAGAACTACGATGAGCTCAATTCTATACCAATCGAAAGTCTTGATATCTTGAAGCTTTCTGTGGATCAGTATGGATGCAGATTTTTACAAAAGAAAATGGATTTAGACGTATCAATTAAAGATGTCATCTTCAACAAAATCTTTAATAATCTAATTGATCTGGTCATTGATCCCTTTGGTAACTATTTGGTTCAAAAACTTATTGATCATCTTTCCACATATCAAAAGGACTTGTTGATTGAAAAGATCCATCCATATTTGTTTTTGATTTCAGTAAATCAGTATGGTACAAGATCATTACAAAAGATCATCGACAAGGTGTCCAACAACTATCAGATTGACTTGATTGTCAAGGGTCTACAAATAAATGATGCAACCAACGTTATCGAGGATAATAACGTTGTGAAACTAATTAAGGATTTAAATGGTAACCATGTTATTCAAAAATGCATTTTCAAATTTCCACCTGAAAAATTCCATTTTATTATAGACTCTATTTGTTTGAACAACAACATTGTTCGCATTTCTACGCATAAACATGGCTGTTGTGTTTTACAGAAGCTTTTGAACAATGCCAACTTTAATCAAATTTTGAGTATTGCAAAGATGTTATTGACTTATCTGGATGATTTGGTCAATGATCAATTTGGAAACTACATTATTCAATTTTTGTTCGAACTGAACCTCTTGAAAAATTCAAATAACGTCAGCTTTTTGATTGATGAATTTTTCAATAGAATTTATAACAATTTGATACGTCTATCGTGCTTAAAATTCTCGTCAAATGTTGTGGAGAAATTTATCAAAATTTTGAAATACAAGCAGAACTATGTCTATTTGACTGCGATAATCAAATTGGTTGACTACAACTTCGAGTTATTAATTAAGGATAAATTTGGAAACTATGTTATACAGACATTGATTGATCAATTCTATGATGTTCGTGAGCTTGGTTCTGGAATGAGCAGTTTGATTTTCAATATCAAAAGTTATTTACCTGCTATTAAATCTGCCCCTTATGCCAGAAAAATTCAGTTGAAGATTCAACAGCTAGAGATGAATTTCAACGTGGCATCTTCTAACTCATCGTTACACTCTTTTGATTCTGGTAATGGAAATAATTTTAAGGTAACCAGTGTGTCTTCGCAAATTCCACACGTTGAGTCGGACCCAAGAAACTTCAAAAGCTCGTATACTTATTACAATTTCCATCCTAGTTTGGGAAATGTTGTCAATGAAGGCCAACATATTGGAAATAACTACAATGTTTACAACCCATCAGAGGTGGAATATGCAGCCACTAACTACTCAACACACAATTGAGGCTGCTAGCCTGTGCTTTATCAAGAAAGCAAATTGCTATACAAAGCTTGGAAACTGGAGACTATCCAGTGTCTGCGATATAATTGTACTTTATTGTATTTATTTGAATTGTCATGTATTGTATTTAAATGAACACTTATTTAGATGTTGTAAAATTTTGTATCTTAACGTCATTTCACTCATGAAATTCAATTTAACCAAACGCGGTAAAAATCCATGATTTTTTTATGAGATGCGTGATGCGTGTCACAAAAAAAAATAAAAGCCAAATCAAAACACTATCCGGAGTTAATTCCACATTTGAACCTCTCCCGAAACTGAAAATCTAATTGTGTATTGTGACTAAACATCATAAAAGTTTGTATCCACTGAAATATCCATTCATCTTCTATAGATATTCAAGTTTTCGCCATCTGTGAATACGAATTCAGGACTTGTGTAGCTGTTGATGGCAAAAGAACAACCTATTAGCTTGTTAGATCTCTCGTTTTGTTTTAAGTCAAGTGTGCGTATTGGCAACGGGTTAGTCAGGTTGTAGAATTCACAAGCTGAATTGCTTTGTAGCATAAAATTCTCGCCTCCAAAAAATTCTAGATTTTCCCCGAAGACATCTTCGACAAATTTAGTGCTGTTATAATCTACTAAAGAATTTTTGAATCCCATCCTTGTGTCGAAAAGTTTAACTTTTGATCCCATGAAAGAGCATAATGCTCGATTTCCAGAGACATTTTTAACATTGATAACAGAGGCACCTGACCTTTGATTATCTTTGCGATTTTTATGATTGTTCTCTAATCTATCGTCAATTATCAAAGCATCTCCGTTTCTTGTCCCCATAAGATAAACATTCTTATTCATGTTATCAGCACACAGGACATCTAAACCTTGAAATATCACATCATTTTTGTTCCTCAAGACTTCAGGTGAAAGTTTCCTTACTGCCTTATTGCCACAGACTATTATATGCTTACTCGATTGGTTATATATTGATGTATTCAGTGATTCGTGTTTGGCTATAAGTACAGAGTGCTTTGAGCTCCTATACAGTGACCTATCTTCAATAATCAGTTGAACTTCACTGGGTTCCTCACCAGTCCCTTGCCAAGTACTTAAAATCATTGGGTTTTTTCTTTCATATCCTATAGAGAACCCTCGAAGTATTGAGTTGATTCGTTCAGGGCAATAATCTTTCAGCATTGGAAACACTTCTTGGATCCCATTATCAACTAAGTCTGACCTCGGTACTTGATATATACAGCAGGCATTGCTCAGTAAAATTCCATTATCACTACCGACTATTTTTTGAAACTTATCAGAATTTAAACGACATTTTGTAACTTTAGAGGATTGAAGCTTTATATTTTTGAGTTTGTATTGTTGTATTTCAACCCTTCTTTGCCCCACCGAGTTACTTGATAACTTCAGACCAATATTTGAATATGGTTTTAGCTGAAATGATGGCCCAGTTTGACTCTGTCTATGCTCAATTCTGGCTCTTTTAATTGCTCTATCGTCATCTTTCTTGGATTGACTTAAGGATTCTTTGGTGTATTTATGAGGAGCTGCAGAATTAGCTGTTATTTTGAAGTATCTTTTCTTGTCTTTGTCATAATAGAAGCCAGGGATATCCATTATAGAAACATGTCGTACCTTTGGGCTGTTCTTAGTTTATTCGATTCTATTAATTTCACTTTACGTTTTTTTTTTTCACTGGCTGGCTCAGAAATCACCACTCCGCGATTAATTAAATTACATATCATGAGCATACTTGACTAATATTATTGTTGTAACTTGTCATTTTTGTCACCTAAGAGGTCGAAGTTTACAATTTTAAACAAAATCATTACATATATATTGAGATTTTTTAGACACAATTGCAACTTTAGTTGAAAAAATTACCTAAAGGTGACATAGCTCCTCTGGTGCTCTCTCTCGTAGGGAAAGGTATTGCAGGATCATCGTATAGGTTATATTCGGGATCAGTTAGATTTGCTGCGTGTCTAATTGCATTCCTGTATCTTTGATCAAATTTGAGTTCTCTATCTTGCTGTGACTCAACTTCTTTACGACAAAGTGGACAAGAAACATGTGCATGTAACCATTCAACAAGACAAGACCGACCGAATATGTGACCACATGGCATTTTGACAGGTACATGATCACTTTCATTTTCTCCTTCTCTAGGTTCTTCTTTCTTCGTCATTACCTGATATCTTGTTATGCCTTTAGGTATAGGATCATAAGGGAAAACAATATCTGGGTCATTTAACATAGGCTCTTGAGTCCGTTTATGTAATTTTTTAAGTTGTTCAGGGTCATAATATTTACTTTCTGGACTTTTAGATGTGTCTGTTGAACTTTGATAAAACTCATCGTAACAAATTGAACAAGATTTTTCACTTTCTTCTAAAGATTGAGGATCAACAATTTCCAAGTGCTTTATCGCCTCTTCAGTAGCCTTTTTCCCTATTGAGCTGTTATTAGTTAGATCTCTTGTCCGTAAAGCGTTTCCAATCATCTCCCTCAAAAATTCTGGGATGTTGCTCAAATTAAAGACCGGCTCATCAGTCACTTCCCCATTATTATCGATGTTTGTTCGTTCAATTGCAATTGAAAATCCAGGGAACCCCTGTGCTCCAGTTCCACTGAAGAGAACGTCACTCTCGTTCTCGTTTCTTTCGGTTCTTTCTTCAAAGTTGAAGTTATCTGATTGTATTGCACTGCGTAATCTCTGGAGCAGATCATCTGACGTTCCTGTATTGTTATTGTTATTGTTATTCATTTGAGGGTTAGGTTGGGTGTTTCTTCTATTCAACTGTTCTCTTTCGTCTTCACTGCTGGACGATGACATTATTGTTGGTTGATAGGTTTTCGTTTTGTGATGATTTCGGTCTTCAATTGTGTAATGTGTAGATTGATTGATTCCGAAGTTTCATTTTATTTTCTGTTGAGGTGCGGATTAATAATCTAGATAAAGCAAAACACAAAACACTAATCGGATAAGAACATCTACAAGAATTGAAAATGAGTTCAATCATTTCTACGCTTGACTTAAGTCTGGTGATGTAAAAACTAAGGAATGAATACTGTTCTGTTGTATTCAGTCTTTGTGTACTTCGCTAAATCTAATCATAAGTACTGTGCTCTCACATTTTGTATGAATTGTAATTGTCCTTCATTGAGACCAGCCATATCCTTTGGTTGTAATGCAAGAACTTGTGCAATCATAGTGGCCTGTTCTGTATCGAGTGCAGCCAATTTTGCACCTGTATGTGCTGGTAAATTTGGCCATCTTGGATCTGGTTGAGGTGTGATTTTTTGAACTGGTGGTGGAGGTGGAGTTTGTATTGATGGTTGAGCCTGGTTAAATTGTGTAGCAGCTTGGGGTTGAGATTGTTGTATAGCTGCAGTGATGGCGTTCTTATCGATTAAACCCAATAAAACCATTGCTTGTACAACACTAACAGGTATATCTGGGGACATATTGAAAACTTGTTGAGCTGAAGAGAGATCTGTTGATATTAATTGTTTCAGTGTGGAAAGAAGTTCAACCATTTGAATTGGTGGGATTCCTTTCAAATTCTCTGAGATTTTATCCTCTGATGTTAAGGCTTGAGGATTGAAAGCAGGTAAATATTGAGATGCTTTGGATAATATTTCAGGCATTTGAACAGCTGGTGTCATTGCAGCAGGGACTGGAGTGGAGCTTTGAGAATTTTGTGAAGGCTGGTTGTTAGAAAACCCATCAGCATTCTCACGCATAGCAGCAGGTATTTGGACATAATACGGTATAAAATTTCTATCTAAATTTAATACAGGTCTATCTCTTGATCCGGAGGCTCTTAATCCTTCTTTTGATAATTCGACTCTTAGCTTCTTTTTTGGTCCCAATTTAATTTCACTTAGTAAATATAATGCTCTTGTTGCTTCTTGTGGGTTTAAATATTCAACAAAACAAAAATTTCTATTTCTACCTTGTGGATCTATTCTTGATCTAATATCTACAATTTTACCGCTTCCCGAAACGACACTCCCCAAAATTTGCTCAGTCCAGTCATTAGGTATATTACCTAAATATATAACTGATGAGGCATTTGCTAAAGAATCTGCTGTTGCGTTACCTGGGTTTGGATTTGAAGAAAATGATGATTGTCCTTGTTGAGCCCCATCACGACTTGAGTCTCTTGGTCTTCTGTCCCTTATGGAGTAGTTATTACGATTCATTGCGTGTTCACTCAATGGATGGTACAGCTTTTGACTTGATGAAAAATTGAAAGTAGCAGATGTGATGCGTTTACGTTGTTTTGAGAGTTTCACCTTGAATAGGTTTCTGTGTGTTATGGTAAAAAAAAAAATGGTATCTACGATTATGTAATCATATAAAGAGAAAAAGATAAACTATAGTATATTACCGTATACACCGTTTTTAGCATTTTCCTTGATCAGTATTATTGAGTCTCTCTGATCCTCTGGGATTGCAGCTAATTCTTCATCTGATATTTCCAAGACTTGTCTAATTAAAGCCAGTTTTTCTTCATCCAATTCCTCTACTTCAGGTTCTTGAGTTGTCGGTTGATCTTGTACATTTTCTGTACCACTATTTATCAATACTTGAGTGATTTCATTTGGTTGAGCTTTCCCTGTTATAAGTAATGTTTCCACTAGTGCATATGACAATTGAGGACATTGAGCTAACAATTCTTCCATCAATACTGGGTTCTTCTTGGCCATTATTCTGGCATCTTTTAATAATGTATGCTTTCTAGTCACATCAAGAGTACTTAAAGTTTTTGAAATGGCATCTGCGTAGTTCACACCTGCTGGTAATTGTACACCTGGTGGTAATGGTGGTAATGTGTCTTCTTGTTTGTTTTTACCTTGATTGCTAGTTGAGCCATTACTTGATAATGAATTTTCGTTAGAGAAATCACATTTCAATGATCTATTACCTATTGAGTAGTTGTTTAGGTTTCTCACTGCAGATGATGCAGTTTCAACATCTTTAAATATACGTTAGTTTTGCTTTTGCCATAGATCTATCCAATTTTCTCACTCACCTGGATATTCAACAAAGGCAAACCCCTTAGATTTCCCTGTCTCCTTGTCAAACATCATTTTCAAATTGACCACTGGTCCAATTGATTTGGCAATGTCTGTAAAATTCATCAGTTAGTTCAAGTACATCGTAGCACCATGATCAAACTTACCCAAGACCTGCTCCTCTGTTTGATCGTATGGAATCGACCCTATGTATATCACTTTCCCTGGTATCTTCTCCGACATTTCCACTTAACTCAGCTCCTTATCGTACTCTGTGAGCTCTTTCAACTGTTTAGAATCTCGATTCTCTAGTACTTTGTTTATGCTTTGTGCTGGTTTTCAAACGGCATAATCGTCGCGACCGTCGCGAATAAAAGCGCTGCATAGAAAAAATTCAAAATCTCTGGCGAATTTGCCTGAAGTTAATATTGATAGTATCGTGAAAAGAGTCTCTTTCTACGTGACTTGAATCATACCGAGCTAGACTCTGTAAAGCTGTCTATTTGGCGAATAGTTTTCGTAGCTGCCCTTTTATCTGATCATCACAAGCCACAGCTGCCCGTCATCTTTTGAAATTGAAGAGTCCGGAGATTTGTTTATATTCAAGCACAGATAATAACAACAATGGATGCCAAAGAAATTAAAACACATATAAGCTCCTTGGAGAAGACCAAGGACGACAAGACCATTCTGAGCATCTTGAAGATCTTGAAAGATGATATCAAACCAACAGAGAAATTATTGAGAGTGAGTATCGTTTTGTGGTTGGGTCGGTTAATAACTGATATTAACAATTGATAAAATTTAGGAAACAAAAGTTGGTATAGTGGTGAACAAATTCAAATCTTCATCCAATAAAGAGATCTCTGATCTTGTTATGAAAATAATTAGACAATGGAAAGAGGAAGTTTCACGTCAAAAGAAATCAAGATCCAGTCCAGCTAATGGTTCATCTTCATCTTCAACTACTAAACCATCCACCACTTCAGCCTCTCCATCTGGTGGAACCACATCTGAACAGAAGAAATATGTTGCAGCGGGTCCAAGAAATGCTGCTAATGATGGTGTTAAAGTGGAATTCTATGAAAATAAAGTTAGAAACAATGTGATAACGTCGTTATACAATGGATTATGTATTGATTCTGAACATCCACCAAATGCATTGGTTAAGATTGCTAAAGAGATTGAAGCTGAAGTTTTCCATGGGGAGAAGTTTGATACAAGTTCAAATACCAAATATGCACCAAGATTAAGAACTTTGACATCAAATTTAAGACAAAAAAACAATCCAGATTTGAGAAATAAAATAAATAATGGTGATTTATTACCAAAGGATTTTGTTAAGATGAGTCCAAAGGATATGGCACCTGATTCGTTGAAGAAAGAGTTGGAAGAAATCAAGAAGAAGAACTTATACAATGCACAAGGTGCTACACAGGAAAGAGCAGTTACTGATAGATTTACATGTGGTAAATGTAAAGAAAAGAAAGTCAGTTACTATCAATTACAAACAAGATCCGCTGATGAACCTTTAACCACATTCTGTACCTGTGAGAACTGTGGTAACAGATGGAAGTTCTCATGATCCCAACCATTAGATGAAGGAGTTCAATTTTGTTTTCTAGGGCTGTATAATAATAAAATGTGGTTTTTTGTATGTGGATTTTGTAGATTTCGCTCTTAGGTTTTGCGGATGAAAATGATGAAAAAAAGCGAACAGAATCAAATTTCAATCAATTAACAACTTCAACTACTAAGCTACATATTCCAAGATGTTCAGAACTTCATTCAAATCAATTGCTAGATTGAGCACCTCTGCTTTGCAAAGACCAATTTTGAGTCAAAGTGCTAAAGTCGTTTCAAGACCAAGTCAATTTGCCATTAGAAATTATGCAGCTCCAACAAGCGATCAAGGTGCTCAAATCTTGAACGATTTAACCAAAAAGATTGAAAACAGTCCAGGTGTAAGTTCTAATAATAGCTGGAAATAGTTAAAGATTGCTAATAATAATTTATAGGTAATGAAAGCTTTGACAAGAGTTCAAGAAGTCTTTGTTGAAAAAGGTATTGATGTTAAAGAAGGGAAATTGGGCCCATCTCAATACATTCAGTTATTTCAAGACGAAGAAATTAGAGAATCTTTCAAGAATTGTAAGTTTCACTCGAGGTATTATTACACAGTCAATGATACTAACATTTTTGAAACCAGTCAGTCAAGAAATGGAAAATGCAGGTATTCAAATCAATCCAACTCAGTGAGTATTTACAAATGTCAATTGTTGATTAAATTGAAAGCTAACTTTAAGTAGGATCGAATCATTGATGAAAGTATTAGGTCTTGATAAACAATAATTGAACTGATTACAACTTTGATATAAAAAAAACATAAATTATTTATTGTCCATTTTTTTAAAATTTGCGTAGTGAGTGTGTTCATATGACCAGCAATTGTACACTTTTCTCTCTTGTATAATCTATCAATTTCCAAATATATTGCTCTAGAAAAGGAATACTTTGCCACCAGTATATGTCCTTAGATTTCTCATATAAGAAAATGTGATTTACTATATTCAATAGTAAAAGTGACAAATCAAACTTTCTGTTAATAACCAAGATGCATATACTAAATAACAATATCAGGTTTGTTATGAATAAAAAATATCTCGGTATAAATAATAATGAAATGTTCTGTGAAATGTATTGTTTTAATGGGGATCTAGTGGATACTTTGGTTTTTGGGGGTATTGGATCAATTTTTTTATCATTTAATCCTGCTATTTTCAAATTCAATTCTTTATCAAATTTTTTCAATTCATCTTCTTGTAATTTTATTGTATCATTCTTTTGTTCCAAAGGTGAACTTGATCTTCTTGAACTAAATTTTTCATCATGTTGGTCTTTAAAATTATCTGATTCATTCCAACTGTCGTCTTCGATACTTGAAGAGTCATTTATCAACTTTAGTAGATTGATCTCTAGCAAATCATTCAAAAATTCCACAATCAAGTCTTGATGTATCAAATAGTTAGGGTATTGAGATGAAAATGTTGTTATTGTTTGATGTACCTTTGTGTCCCACGTTATTTGGAACTCTCGAGCTAGGCTATCTATGAAGGCTGAGAGACCCTTGGATGGGATGTACGTGTCTCCCTGTTTGGAATTATTTATAAGCGAGTGGAGCCTTTCAAGCTTTTCCATGTTTGAAGACTTGTATCGTCTATAGAAACTTGTTTTGTACCGTGTTTGTTTATATGAGATTTGTTTTTCACGATGAGAAAAAGTAATGTAAAACTATTGAACTGGGCTGAATTTCAAACTGAACAAATTATTATCAAGCTACACCCACTGGAATCTACATACATCAGAGAATAACCACCAATAAACCCATCGGCTGGCCTATATTGATCACTTATCGCATCGGCTCACAATTCAGTTCAACAATCACGTGCAATGTCGATTTGTGGCCGCACTAGTTGTTAATTTTGTGTCAGATTCGAGCAATTTGACACCAAAATGCATTGAAAATTGGTCCAAATGAAGGCATAAACTCGACAACAAGACACAATACACGTCCAATTTGGTCAAACAGCCACTTTTAAACAAATATTCAGCACATCCAACGGGAATCACAGCCAAAACACACCAAAAACTTATCTTTCTGTATAACCTCAGTGCGTGCGTGTACCGAGCTTGCCGTACGTTTGCACGTTATTAATTAGTTTTTATCAAAGATAAATAGATCTGAAATCCTTGAATTTTGTTCTCTTGTTTACATTTCTCTAGCATTCACAGCAAGAGAAACCCAACATGACCGTTAACGACTCCAACATCCCTGAACTGAAAGGCTCCGTCTTGGAACTTATAGGGAACACTCCTTTAGTTCAACTAAACAAAATTCCCCAATCATTAGGTGTTAAACCAAAGATTTTAGCAAAATTGGAATTCTTCAATGCTGGTGGTAGTGTTAAAGATAGAATTGCCCTAAGAATGGTTGAAGAAGCTGAAAAGGAAGGTAGAATAAAACCAGGTTACACTTTGATCGAACCAACTTCTGGTAACACTGGTATTGGTTTAGCTTTATTAGGTGCTGTTAAAGGTTACAAAACAATCATCACTTTACCAGAAAAGATGTCTAATGAAAAAGTTTCAGTTTTGAAAGCTCTAGGTGCCGAAATTATCAGAACTCCAAATGAAGCTGCTTTTGATTCCCCAGAATCTCACATTGGTGTTGCTAAAAAATTAAATAAAGAGATTAAAAACTCTGTCATTTTGGATCAATATGGTAACATCAATAATCCAAATGCTCATTATTACACTACTGGTTATGAAATTTATAAACAAACACATGGTAAAATCTCAGCTTTAGTCGCTGGTGCTGGTACTGGTGGTACTATTTCTGGTATTGCCAAATATTTAAAGGAACAAGATTCAAACATTAAGATTATTGGTGCTGATCCAAAAGGTTCTATTTTGGCAGTTCCAGAATCATTGAACAAATCTGATGTCGATCAATATAAAGTTGAAGGTATTGGTTATGATTTCATTCCAGATGTTTTGAAAAGAGATTTAATTGATGAATGGTATAAAACTGAAGATCAAGAATCTTTCACTTTGGCCAGAAGATTAATTAGAGAAGAAGGTCTTTTAATCGGTGGTTCTTCTGGTAGTTCTCTAGCTGCTGCTCTTAGATATGCTAAAGATCATCCTGAACTAACTGAAGATGATACTATTGTTGTTGTATTCCCAGATAGTATCAGATCTTATTTAACAAAATTCATTGATGATGAATGGATGAAATCAAACAATTTCAAAATTGAAACAAATGATCAAGATTTATCAAAATCTGATTTTGAAACTTCCAAGATTAGTTCATTGAATTTAAAGCCTGTTGTTGCTGTTTCAAGTGATGCCCAAGTTCAAGAAGTTATCAAGATTTTGAAAGATAATGGTTTCGATCAATTGCCAGTTTTATCTCCAAAGAATGGTAAATTGATTGGTTTGATAACATTATCACAATTGCTAGCAAAATTATCATCAGATGAAATTACAATCAATAAATCTATTGAATCCATTATTATCGATTTCAGAAAATTAAACAATTTTGATGATGTCAACATCTTTAATGAAAACAAATCTTCAAAGAAGAAATTTATTAAAATCACTGAAGATACAACTTTAGGTGAACTGAAGAAATTTTTTGAAAAAAATGCAAGTGCTGTGGTTACTGATTCGGAATACAAACCAATCCATGTCGTTACCAAAGTTGATTTATTAGATTATTTTATCAAGAACTAGATTGAACAAATGAAACATGATCTTTTCAACTAAGCATTTACACCACTTACAATATTTTTTCTATCCAACTCATGCATAACTCTGTACACTAGAATTAATGAATTTCAACACATTCTGCATTTTTAAATGAATTTAATAAACTAATGAAATAAAATTGATAAAATTGTAGAAGTTATAACCAAAGATTATGTAATCCCTGATTTCTGTATAAATTAAAGTCAAAGTTTAAAAACAGGAGTTTAAAGAATAAAGTGATGAGTGATTCAAGTTTTGAACTTCTACCATTTAATCATTGTTTAATGATCCATTCTAAAGCCACAAGGAACCAATTATCATCAATATCATCAAGCTTTTAAGATATTTTCAGATGCATCAACTTTGACACAAGCTAAAATTACGGGGGCGCTTATATCAGTTTGACGGAACAGGAAGGAAGCTATATAGCTGGACCGGGAGTCGATATAGATCAAAATATGGCCAATGCAGAATATATTATAATTTACTCATGATATGAACTGCAGCTTGCAAATTTTAATTATAATATGATTTAAATTAATAGGGAATTTTCACAATTATATAATAATTATTATATTGCAGATGACATTAATAATAATATAAAATATTCATGATCATGATGATATCTAGATATCTAATAAATTTATATGATCAATTGCTACAAATAGCTCAATTCTGTCGGACATATAACTCATACAGTGGGAATTCAAAACTTCACATGAGTTGTTCAGAGCTATTACAATCGGAGGCTGGTTTATTTGTTTTTCGGAAAACCTGAGGATGGCTGGCTTAAAATCCGAAAAATCCACAGAATCCACCGAGATGTCAAGATCTTTTGGTAGATGAGTCTGAAGCTGTGATACTTGCTAAAAGAACTAATCAATGATGTTCCTGGTGCTATAGAGACTGGTGAATGACATTTATTTCAATATGCTTCTACCGAGTTTGTGTTTTTTTGGAAAGTCTGGTTTTGCTGGTGTTTACCTTTTTCGTGGTTCTGCCCGAGAAAAATTGCATGCATAAGATAAAGAAACACAAAGAGCGTTAAGATCAAGATCCAGAGACGTTTGAAGGATTCATATGCAGTACAGGAGACATAGAGACATGGCAGGCTGCTTACGAAAGCGACAGAACATACATATGGCATCGAGCAAAGTGAGTGAATGTCTCAGTTGAGGTCATGAGATCATTCACAGTGTTCATCTCTACAAAAGATGATAAGGAGAGACAAAACCCTTTGAGGTAATCCACCAGCCAGGTTTTTGCTGGGGAGATATATATACTTTCAAGTGTCCTACCTCAAAACTCTATACGTTCCACTTTCAAAGTCCATAAAACAAGCACACTCATTTAATTCAACTACAGAACTTCAAACAAAGACCAACTCATTACACTCATTTTACAAATAATCAGATACTTATATCTTCAAATCTCTCTAAAAAATATCATTACAACAGAACATATATCATTGAAATCACCAATTATGGATTTTTACAAACCAACCACTTTGTTTAGACAAAACGCAATCAAAAAGACAAAATCAAATCCAGAGTTCCATTATCAAAGAATGAATAAGTCTACAGAAAGCTGGCTATTACAAGATAACAAACATGAAAATGATATAATAAGCAAAACATGTTCCTTGGAAAGAGTTAAAATAGCATCAAACTACTGGAAGATTCCAGATGATGATGACTATTTGACTTCAGTGTCAATCAACGAACAAAATCAAGATCAAATTGCTATATCAAGTGGCCAGCATGAATCAAATCTATTCATTTACGACTTAAATCATGAAAATGTTTCCTTAACTCATCAACAAACAATTACATTACCAAATATTTCCAGTATGAAATGGTTAGATTTTGCTACAGAGGAAAGTAATTTATTGACAGGTCATAAAAATGGTGTGATTCATATGGTTTCAATTCCTGAAGCAAATTCAGATGAATCTGCTAGAATTTTGAAAAGATTTAACCACAAGAAGCATTTCACTTCAAATTCAAAAATTCGTAATTCATCAATACAAAATTTGAACTTACCAAAATGGACTAATCAATCTACTACAAATATGATTAGTTTATGTAATGAAAATATCTTTTTATGGGATGTAAACCATAGATCTGATTTACCAATTTTGAAAAATCAACACTTGGGAATTAAAAATTTTGATTCATCTCCTTCACAAAATGGTATCATAAGTCTTTGTGGTGATTTTGGTATTGCCTTGAATGATCTTCGAGCACCAATTAATGAAGCATCAATATTTACACCAAAGCAACAAAGTCAACAAAATTTAGGATTTGCAAATAATATTAAATGGGCTCCTTATGATTCAAATATCATTGCAGCTTCTCATATAGATGGTATAGTCAGACTTTGGGATATAAGAGCACAAGAATCATTTGGTCAATTACAAGGTCATAATGATCTTGTGACGTCTATTGAATGGTCTGAAGAAAGTTCCAGTGATTTATATACAGGATCAAGAGATGGTAATATCATTCATTGGGACTTGGATTTTACAGAGGATTTATCATCTTGTTGTTTGAATGAAGGTTTAGATTCGGTAAATGTCTATGAAAAGGAATTTTTAACCAATGAATATGAAATTTATCATCATGTTAGTAAAAGACAATGTGGTACTTTAATTCCAGCTGCTAAATCTTCAATCATTGATTTAACAAGTTCTAATGGACATATATTATCGATTGATGGCTCTTCATATCTAGGTTTACATAAAAAGAGAGGTGCTGATTCATTTGAAGTGGAAGAAGGTACATCTGCAATGATAATTGAAGATATGTTAAATGAAATGCCAGTTTTCAATGATCAAGTATCAGATAGTGGGAGTGTTTTAACAACAGATGATGAAAATTCAATTTTTGAACAATCATTAGATTTGAATTCAAGTCAACCTTCCACTACAAATAATTCACCAATCCATGTTAAGAATAATAGCATAACAAACATGTTAAACATTAGTGAAAATAGTATCGATACATTAGTATCAGGTAAAGGTACTTTCAGAGCAGAAAGAACAATTTCAGGTTCAACAATTGATGAAGAAGAATTTACAGATAAATTGGAACAAGATCGTATAGTTCCAGATTTTACTTATGATAAAGTATTACCATTAAATAGAAGAATGGCAAATGTTTTATCAAATGAACAATACCATTACGTATAAGCTAATTATTTAATTTTCAATGAATTTAATGATATATTTTAACGTAGACATTCACATTTCCATTAATTATTTAAACAACACACTAATATACATTATACTCTTTTTTTTTGGATTTTTTTTTCATGAGAAAGATGGTGAGACAGGGGGAAGTTGTAGATGATGAGATATTGGTTATTTGAAGGTTAGGCATTTTTAGCTTCAGCTTCATAACTTGGGCTTACCGTTTCATAACGTTTTAAGAATAAATCTTTTCTATTCTTATCCAAAAATTTTAAAAAATCTTCAAGATGATCTTTTAAAGTACCAACACTTTGTTGATCCATTGTTGTTTGAGCGATTAAAGCAGGTAATGTAACCATTAATCTCATTAAATGTTCAGCACCATAGATTGAACTTAATTCTCTTTCATTAAATTCTGGATCTTTTGTCAAATTTAAATATTGTTTTCTTTCAAATCTATAAAGTAAAAGATTTCCTAATGATCTATTAAAATAAACTTTTAAACCTGTTAAAAATTCATCAAGAATTTCAGCTTCGGTTAAACCACCTTTTTTACCTACAGATTGTCTATATTGTTTAAGTAAATCATTGACAGAAGGTTTAGCTGGAAGTTCTAATAATTGATGTTCTTTTGTAACAATTTCCCAATCATCAACTAGTAATGATTTTAATGGATCCGGAATTAAGATATTAATCTCTGGTCTCCTTAGATAATCTTCCTCTTTATCTAAATCCAATTCACCTCTTCTTTTACCAGTTCTTGTTGAAGCATTGTTTTGTTGTTTTGGATCAGTGGATTTTCTACCTGAAGAAGCACTAACAGTAGATGTAGAATTTAATGCAGCGTTTTTCAATTCTTTTTGAAGTTTTAAATTATCAATGTTAAAAGGTCTTAAACGACGTAATCCGACCCACTCGTCCCAAGATGATTTCCAACCTTTGTAATGGATGTAATAAGTCAATTCGTTCTCCAATTCTGGTGGGATATCACATTCAGAAGCCTTTTCCGTTTTATCTTCCTTCTTCTCTTTGGTCAAAACGTCTTTGCTCCCCGGTTGGTGAGACTTGATGATCTTGGCTTCGTACAGCAGCGGCCCGTGGTAGGCGAGACATCTTCCGTTCAGCTCGTAGGCTGGGACCTCCTCTTTCATGGCTGTTCAATGGTGGTTTCTGGGTTGAGATAATGTATCCCTTCGCGTTTGTTGATGTTGATGTTTATATTAATATTATTATATACAAAAATCAACAACAGGGTAACCAGGTCACGTGACCCAATTTTAAATTTTCAATTTTCATCAAGATCAGAATAATTCGCGAATTTCCACAAAAGGCATGTTTTCAAGAATTTGAAGAGAACCAAACAACAACATCAACAACATTCAACGCTGCCAAACTCGCTTCTTCTGGCTAGGAACCCCCGTGGAACAGCGAACACTACGAGCAGAAGACCAGCCAATCACAGTCTCGCACACAGCTGCCCATTTCAAGCAATCCCAGGACAGACACCCGCGACCTGCTGAATTCTCCCGCATTCCTATATCATACCTTGATTGTGCTTAGATTGTTTTGCTACACCAGTGCAAAAAGTGGTGCGATAATCAACGTTGCCAGATCTGAATAGAAGAGGCTAACAGACGTTTGCTAGATAAGATCTAATTTTTGTTGTTGTCATTTATTCTCCTGCGTGTGGTGGTATTGAGTCCTTGAACTATTGCTTTGCATAGATTTGAAAAGATTTAGGCCTCAATAGGGAATTGGAAACACTATTTCATCAGCTTATCAAGTTCATTCATTCCTTTATCCAACCATAGAAACTATTCAGGTAATAGCTTTCATTTAATTTCATCCTGCATTCATCATCATGTCTACTTCCCAATCTCAAAACGCCAATGTCATTGGTATTCACTACCGTGTGGGTAAAAAAATTGGTGAAGGTTCATTTGGGATTATATTTGAAGGGGTTAATCTATTGAACAATCAGCAAGTGGCCATCAAATTTGAACCAAGAAGAACAGAAGCACCTCAATTAAGAGATGAATATAGAGCTTATAGAATCCTCGCTGGTTCAAATGGTATCCCAAGAGCTTATTATTTTGGTCAAGAAGGTCTTCACAACATTTTGGTGATTGATCTTTTGGGTCCATCATTAGAAGATTTATTCGAATGGTGCGGACGTAGATTTAGTCCTAAAACTGTTGCACAGGTTGCTAAACAGATGATCACAAGAGCTCAGACTATTCATGATAAAGATTTGATTTTCAGAGATATCAAACCAGATAATTTCCTTATTGGTAAATCAGGTTCTACCAATGCTAATACAATCCATATAGTGGATTTTGGTATGGCTAAATATTATAGAGATCCAAAGACTAAACAGCATATTCCATATAGAGAAAGAAAATCCTTAAGTGGTACAGCAAGATATATGTCCATTAATACTCATTTAGGTAGAGAACAATCAAGAAGAGATGATTTAGAAAGTTTGGGCCATGTTTTCCTGTATTTCTTAAGAGGTTCATTACCATGGCAAGGTTTAAAAGCTCCAACAAACAAACAAAAATATGAAAAAATTGGAGAGAAAAAACGTACTACACCAGTTGCTGAATTAGTTTATGGATTACCAAGTCAATTTGGGGATTATTTAACTTATGTTCGTAATTTATCATTTGAACAAACACCTGACTATGATTACTTAAGATCATTAATGGATAATGCTTTAGAATTAGTTGAAGAAACCGCTGATGGTTATTATGATTGGATGTCATTAAATAATGGTAAAGGATGGGATGCAGAAATTAATAAAAAACCAAATTTACATGGATATGGTAATCCAACCCCAAGACAACAACAACAACAACAACAACAACAACAACAACAACAACAAAGTTCAAATCAACAACAAGCATATCCACGACAACAACAAACCGGTGTTCCAGGTGGCCCAGGTGGTCAAGGAAGCCAACAAATTCAACAAGCACATTTAAAACAAAAGGTTCATTCATTAAACAATTCAAGATCAAGAACTCCAAAATTAAATCAAAACAACTATTTACTGAACTCCTCACAATATGCAGTCAATTCAAGTACTAATAACAATAATAATAACAAGTTTAATGGTCAACAAGATAATTTGATTAATGATCAAACAGATCTTAGATCAACTTCATCAGAAAAGGGATTTTGGAGTAAATTTTGTTGTTGTAATTAAACATGAAGTTATTTAAAAAGTTTAAAACTCATGTCATATTTGTTAACCATGTATAATTAATTACATCGTTTTGAATCATTCACTTGCATTGAGTATTTAAGTTTAACATGATGTTTTATTTTCCCCTCCCATTTGTTTGAGTTGACCTTTTATATAATTAAATGCGTTGTTTGTGTGAATGTGTTTGTTTCAAAAAAATTTTTATCATTCGTTGTTTATCTAAACCTCTTTTTTTTCTTCTTATTTAATATCTAGCAATAATAATGCATTAATTCATACAGCAGTTTAATAAAGGTCAATATACAATATGTTTATAGTATATTATATATAACTATCAAGCTGATTTTAAATATATATAAAAGAGTTTTTATTAATATGAAGTTAATTTTCGTATCTCTACATGTAAATTTCTATGATATAATTGTATAACTCTATAAATTTGATATACAACTGTAGAATTAAAGAAAAGCAAGTTATTTGAATAACTAATGATGTTGGAATCTTAATTATATGGTTCTTTTTTTTTATTTGTTCATAACTGTCATGAATATAAATATATGTTGTTGAAACATTAATGCAACGAAATACTAATCAATAGTATTTAATCTGTATGTTGTTACTTTTGTAATCTATAATTTAGCATAATCTTGTTTAATCAATCTACCATTAATAACTTTAACAACTCCACTATTAATTAAAGAAGTTTGTAAATCTTCAATTAAATCTTCAATATCTTCAATCCCCACACAAACTCTAATTAAATCTTCAGGAAATTCTCTTTCAGCTCTTGTTTTTGGATCAATTGAAGCATGTGACATTCTACATGGCATTGAAATTAATGAATTTACACAACCAAATGAAACAGTTACACCAAAAATTGAAGTTCCTTCAACAATTAATTCACTTTTTTTAATATTTTTAGTTTCAAATGATAAAACTGCACCAAAACCTTTATTATAAGATTTGTGTAAATTATATTGAGGATGAGATTTTAAACCTGGATAATTAACTTTAAATCCAATTTTTTCTAACCATTCAGCTAATTTTAATGCATTTGATTGTTGTCTTTCAAATCTAATTGATAAAGTTTTCAAACCTCTTTGAAATAACCAACTATCATAAGGTGCTAATCCACAACCAGTTGCATTTATAATATAAAAAATATCTTGAGCTAAAATTGGTGAATTTGTTGCAATAACTCCAGCCATAATATCATGATGACCATTTAAATATTTTGTACCGGATTCATATTGAATATCAACATAATCTAAAGGTGATAATAATAATGGAGTTATCATTGTATTATCGAAAACACTAATACAATTTGGGTAATTTGATTTTAAAAATTTTGAAATTTCTGGTAAATCAATAATTTTAATTAATGGATTTGTTGGAGATTCTAGAAAAATCATTTTGGTTTTTTCATTAATTGTAGATTTAACTAAATTTGTATTTGTTGTATCAACAATAATTAAATCAATTAAACCCTTTTTCTGTAAGAATGTTAATAATCTATGAGTACCACCATAAAGATCATCACCAGCTATAACTTGATCACCAGGACCTAATAATCTTGTCAATACATCAAGACAACTCATCCCACTATTAACAGCATAAGCTTTTTCAGCACTCATAATTTGAGCTAATTTTTTCTCTAATTGAGTTCTTGTTGGATTACCAGATCTTGTATAATCATATTCACCTAAATCTGTGACTGATTTTTGTTTAAAAGTAGTGGTTTGATATAAAGGAGCGACTGAAGCGTTATGTTGATCATCGTTTGCAGATGATACAACCAAAGTATTGATTGAAGTGGATTTCACCATTGTTATTTGATTATAACGTTGTATATGTCCAAAATGTTGAAAAGAATGTGAAAAGTTTATGAAGCAGATAAGAATAATTACTCACAATTTGAAGAGCCACATTATTGCTCATAGGCAGACAGAAATATCGAGCCCCAGTGGCTAATACAGTGGCTGGTGAGCTGGTGTGCTCATCGCACGTGACTTGACTTGATACTCTCGGCCGAGAAGTGTGTTAGGTAAGGGATTAGGTAAGCTGTGATCCTATGTCATTCGAATTTGATATTGTGGAATCTGGATTAGTGTACAATAGGAATGAATAATGAATAGCTGTGTACTTCAAATCATGGACTGTGAACACTGAACGCAGAGTATAGTCCAGTTTGCAAATCACAAGATCTATTGTATTGTTCTGTGAATTGTGAACTAAGAAAGTCATCAATTCTATGATCTATGATCTCAAATCTCAAAGTACTCGCTTAGAGCTGTTTAGATTTGTGATTGAGAATCTTAGAAAGTATAACGGATTGCGATCTCAATGATTCCATATAGCAACTTACTTGATCTCTTTTGGTATACACAGTTCGACTAACTAGGCCAGCCATAAAGAAGAAAAGTGATTCGTGATTTGTGAGGCAGTCGTTTTAGATCAACGAATTGTAAACAAAAATGCAAAAATTCACCGTGTTTATGACTAAACATTCTCGAGTGGATCAATAGGAAGCAACAAGGATATATCACCAATGGTATTCATCAATCTCAATAACAATCATCTCATGGTCTTTAACAATAAAGTTGTTCCTGAGTTCTTTGCCAATGCAGTCCAATTTATCTCACGTCAAATGCTTCTCTGTAGCCTAATCGCTCCCTTCCTAGATTTTTCCAGCATTCCAGCGCGTTGCGTTCCTTTCCCCGCCTAAATTCCACAACCCATCCCACCCTAGCTTCTGCCCAGCCGCTGCCTAGATTATTTCCAGCCCCCGCCTAGCCATTGTTTCCCCTTACCGCGTGCGTTTCTAGACCCACTGCCAGGGGTAAAATAATATGCACAACGTTTGTTTACATTGAAAATCATAAATAAACATAACCATACACGACGCCCTACCCAGGAGAAGAATTCCAGAGCCTTGATCCTCGAGGCATATTCATGTATCATGGCTATAGCCACTGTTTACACAAATTCATCATGGGTAGATCCATTTGAAATGGAGGCGTTTTTCAAAACATTATAAATACTCATGAGATATCTCAACTTTTATATTTTCAAACTCATACGTTCACTATATATATTGATTCACATATCACAAATATCACAGATTATTATAATCGTTACACTCGTTTCACTCATTAGATACCCATTAAATCAAATCAAATCATAATGTACGCTAAATCAGTCGCTGTCTTAGGTTTATCCGCTTTATCAATGGCAAATGTTGCCGTCATTTCACAAATTGGTGATGGTCAAATTCAAGCTTCAGCTCCAGCTACAAACTCTGGTGCTCAAGAAACACCAGCTCAAGATACTGCTGCTTCATCTGCTCCAGCCAAGGAAACTCCAGCTTCTTCTGCTCCAGCTGCTCCAGCTTCATCTGCTCCAGCTCAAGGTGCCTCAAGTGCTCCAGAACAAGATACCACTGAAACTGCTACTGCTGTTGAATCACAAACCGTTCCAGGTCAATCATCTGCTGCTGAAACTCCAGCTGCTGGTGAATCAAGTGCTCCAGCTCCAGCTCCAGGTGCTTCAAGTGCTCCAGCCGGTGGTGAAGATACCACTTCTGCTGCTCCAGCAGGTTCAACTGCTCCAGCTCCAGCTCCAGGTGCTTCAAGTGCACCAGCTGAAGGTGCCTCATCTGCTCCAGCTGCTCCAGCTTCATCTGCTCCAGCCCCAGCTCCAGAAGGTGCCTCATCAGCTCCAGCTCCAGGAGCCTCATCAGCCCCAGCCCCAGCTCCAGAAGGTGCTTCAAGTGCCCCAGCTGCTCCAGCTTCATCAGCTCCAGCCGCCCCAGCTGAAGGTGCTTCATCAGCTCCAGCTCCAGGTGCTTCAAGTGCTCCAGTTGAAGGTGCTTCATCAGCTCCAGGTGTTCCAGGTGCTTCATCAGGTACTACTTTAGCTGCTCAACCAACTTCATCAGGTAACTCATCATCAAATGTTTCAAGCCCAAGTGTTTCTGAACAAAGTGAAAACGCTGGTAACGTTTTACAAAATGGTGGTTTATTAGGTTTAGCTTTTGCTGCTGGTGTTTTATTAATCTAAGATGATTAATTTTCATTGTGCATATATTGAAGAGCCCTAAAATTATACAAAACATTTTTTTAATATATCAATTGAAATTTCAAATTGATATAATTACATTACATTCGTGAATTTTAATAGTT
The DNA here is from genome assembly GCA_030582155.1 of Hansenula lynferdii. NCBI lineage: Eukaryota > Fungi > Ascomycota > Saccharomycetes > Phaffomycetales > Wickerhamomycetaceae > Hansenula > Hansenula lynferdii. The sequence continues at coordinate 24,870 of JAKTWT010000092.1, read as the reverse complement.
TTAATTATTATAAATTCTATTTTTTATATACTTTTTTTAAATAGGTTGGAATAAAGGTTAGGTTTGATCACCATGTATATTGTAGCAAAGCTTATAGCATTTGGATTACCTAATCTTGATCATCTCGATTACATAATCCTCAAGTTATTCCAAATTCGGAAGAAAATTCCCAGCCAGCCAGCGTCTGGCTCAGAGGGGGAAAAGACGCTGGATTTATATTGCGAAATTTACATAAGAATAAAGGATTACTGACTAAGCAAATGATTTTCAAAGGGTTATTTTAGAATAATGGAAGATAATTAAAGAGTATGAACTATTGTTAACTATATTTGAAGTATCAATTCAAACGATTATATAAATTTCAGGTACCAAGTATATCAATAATAATTCTCTCAAATCAACGGCGAAACATACGAAACGATACGAAATCTAATTTTCATTCATCCTAGCGAATCAAGGTTTTTCGCGGAAAAAAGTATATCTACGAGATTGCTGAAATATTTGAATATAATCATAAAAATTCAATATATATACAAGCTGACATTAATTTCAAGTAGCATTCTCATCATTGGAAACATGCTTAATTGGCAAGAGCTTGAGCACCATAACTAGCAACAATTTCTTGTAATTTTTTACTTAAAAATGGATCGTTTCTAATTCTCAATTGAATTTTAGAAGCTTCAGCAAAACTGGTAGCTTGTAATTTTTCATCAAATGATCTTGCTAAATAACTTGATTCTTCAAATAATTTAATGGCTTCTTCAACTTTATTAGTTTGTAATTTTAATTGAGCTAAAGTGATTTTTGATAATTCATTCTTTGGATCTAAATCAACAGCTTTTTCTAATAATTTAATTGATTCATTAATATCTTCTTCACTTCCTTGTTTAGCCAAGATAGCAGCTCTATTAACTATTGGTAAAACACCAATGGTAATTTGTGGTAAAGCTTCTTGTAATTTAGCAGAAATTTCAAATTGTTTTAAAGCACCAGTTAAATCACCTTTATCAGCCAAAATTTCACCATAATAATTTGGAATATCTGGATTAGTTGGGAATGATTTTTTAATTTGTTGGAAAGTTTCATCAGCACCTTTTTGATCACCTTCTCTATATTGAATACAAGCCAATTGAATATAAGAATAAACATTTTCAGGGTTTAATTCTTTAGCTTTTTCAAATGCCTTACGAGCTTCTGGTAAGTTAGCAGTTAAGTAATGCATTTGACCTTGATGATAATAGACTTCACTTGAACCAGGTTGTAATTCAAGAGCTTTAGCGAAAGATTCATTAGCAGCGGTAAAATCTTGTTTATCAGCAGCAATTAAAGCATTAAAGATATAAGTTCTTGATCTTGGGAATAATTCAGTAGCTTTTTGGAAATCTAAAACGGCATTTAATGGTTCATTTTTCAAGAATTTGAAAGCACCAGAATATTCTGAAGCAATAGCATATTTTTCTTTAAATTCTTTTGAAGTGTTAGTCTTGGATTCTGCTTCATAGTTAGAAACAGCTTGAGAAAATTCAGTATCAGCATCAACAAATGATTCACGAGTCTTGTTATTTAATGAAGTTAAAGCTTTCAATAAAAAGTAATCACCAGAATCTTTTGGTAAAGATTCTAAATCACCAGAAATACCATCAACGGTTTTTTCAATTTCAAAAGCACCAAAGAATGAACTTATAGATGAAGCAGAAGGTAATTCACTTTGATGTTTTGAAATATTTGATTGAACAATGTTTAATGAATGTTTCTTTAGGACACGATCCAAGATGGCTTCAATAGATTTACTATTAAATCCACCAAATAATGATAAAGCAGTTAAATCATACATTGAATCTTCATATTTTTTCAATTGTTCATAAGCATTTGATCTTCTTAATAAACATTTTGTATAATCAGGTTTCAATTCCAATGCTTTTGAAGTATCTTCAACAACTTTTTCAAAATCTTCTAAACCAACATAACAAGCTGATCTATTTGAATAATAGACAGGGTCTTCGTTAATATCTAAAGCGGCAGAATAGAAAGTAATGGCCTTGTGGAAATCTTTGTTTTTGAAATATTCATTACCATCTTCTTTTAAGGCAAGAGCATAAGCATCTTTGTCAGTTGCTGATAATGAATTGATCAATTCTTTTGTTAATTTTGGTTCACCAGATTCATCAGTTGGATAAACTTTCTTTGTAACAGCAGTTGGAGTGGATTCATCTGATTTAGTTGACTTCTTTTTACCCTTTTTCTTATGTTTTTTAGCATTTGAAGTTGAAGTTGTTTGATCTGAAGTTTCTTGTTGAGATAGGTAGTAATAAGCAGATGCGGCCGAGATACCAACACCTAAAGTGGCCAAGATGGCCAATTTGTTCTTCTGAACAAAAGATGATAATCCAGAGTCTGACATTCTCGTTGTTCAATTAATTGGAATAAGTAATTGTATGGTAATTTGCCTTTTTCTATTGTGTCGATTTCTGTGTTGAATCATTCAAATTTTGATCCAAAAACGGCCGGGTGGAATTCGCGAATTCGCGGGCGGAATTATAAATAATTGAAACCATGTTTTGGCATATAATATCAGTTTGTTGGAAACCAAATAATCAGTGTTTCTAAAGCCTCTACACAACTGTTCCATCTTGTTGGTGTGAATATTGACTGTCATGGAGCTTTATTGAGTCCTATTTACCTAATTCAAATTGATATATGTATTTTGTCAAGTGGCTCATATATTAAAAATGAATAAGTCCAGCATAATATGTTGTCATGTTTCGATATCTCAAAGCTCAGGATCGATAAAGATTGAACAAATCTTTTCAACTGAGCTGTGGAAATACATGATTTTCTTTCATTCTATGTAGTCTACAATTCTTTACATTTAATAATTCAAAAATTCCATGCACTTCATACAATCATTTATAAAACTTATGGTACAACTTTGAAATAATCATTATATGATATTATGATGAGCTCTTTATAATCTTTATAATTTATTCATTTCAATTGATCGCGTTCTTCTTTCATCTCAAATCGTTAAACCATTCATTTTGTGTAGCCTTTTTAGCACTTATTCTTTTATTTGGATTAAATAATAAAAATTGTTCCAAAAAATTTAAAATTTCAATATCATTTGGATTATTTAAATTTTTAAAAATTCTTGATAATGGAATTTTTTTAATAATTGGAAATTTATGATCTGTATAATTATTATTCATTGATATAATATCTTCATGAGTTGGTGTTCCCAAGATTTTAATGATTTCAACCAATTGATCAATTCCAGATTCACCAGGGAATAAAGGTTGACCAATTAATAATTCTGCAAATACACAACCAGTTGACCAAACATCAATTTTTGTTGTATAATTTGTTGCACCAAAAATTAATTCAGGAGCTCTATAATAACGTGAACATATATAACTAACATTTTGTTCAGTTGGTGATAAAATTTTAGCAGAACCAAAATCACAAATTTTAGCAACACCATTTTGATGATCAACTAAAATATTTTGAGGTTTAATATCACGATGACAAATTTTAAACCCATGTAAATAATCTAAAGCTTGTAAAATTTGAAACATATAAGTTTTAACCTCGGTTAATGGCATGTTTAATTTCTTTATAGTGAAATATTGATTTCTTTTATATAAAGTTGTTGGTAAAAATTCCATTATAAGATTTAAATATAAATTATTTGAAGAATTAGTTTGACTTCTAATTGAATCTTCATCATTTTCATAACTATAATAAAATAATTTTGTAATATGTTCACAATCTAATGATTTCATAATTTGTAATTCTCTATTTTTAAATCTTTTATCTTGTAATACTCTTTTAATTGCAATAAAATCTTGCTTTGGAGATATTAAATTACATTTAGAAACCGTACCAAAAGATCCATGACCTACATCAACAGGATTCTCATATTGAATCTCCACTTCATTATCATGAACATCATGTACCCTAACATGAACAGGTTGGTTAATTGAAGTTTGAATTGACATGATGGATGTGTACCTATTGTGGAGGTAAAAACCCAGGGACACAGCAATTGAAAAGAAAGTTGAGGTGAATCGATGGCAACACAGCAAAGATCTGTATTTTGTGTGTATCAAGTAACAAATTGATCAAATTCTGAGATTTGGTTTTCTATTGTTTGATCAAAAATTGGTTTATAATTTGAAATATTGTTCAACTTGTGTCATTTCAATTAATGAGCATTTGGGTTGTTTGTTGTTTTTTTTCGTTGAATTCCTCCACCCGGGGGTCTAGACCCACATCATTGCATCATTCAACCTCAAATGCGGTCTAGACCAGGTGTGGAGTAAAGGATGCGGGGACTAGACCAGTGTACACAAGGACTAGTCTACTGTTACATAATCGCTTATTCATCAACAAATATAAAGATTAAAGATATACAAAATCTATAGTTTACTCTTGATCTTGTTGACAAACAGGACACCCTTTTCGATATTCTTTTCCAAAGTGTTGATGGCAACATCGAATAGTTTGACTTCATTTGAGTCTAATCTTGACAAGATCCCACTTTCAACTTCTTCAACACCTTGTGTACCTAATCTAATTGGTAATGACAAGTATTGAACCTTGTTTTTGGTAAAAGTGTTGACTTGAGATACACCTTGTAATTGTTGATCCAAATAGATGAATGAATCTTCAATAATACCAACTTCACCTTTAATAGCACGAATAACAGACTCGGCAAATCTGTAACCTGAATAAGCCATTGATAAAGTAGCTGAACCAGCACCATTTTTAGCCTTGACAACTTCATCACCACCAAATTGAACTCTATGAACCAATTTATCCTTTTGAGATTTGTTTAATTTGTTAAAGATCTTTTTTGAATTTGAATCTGAATAGATTGGAACAATTGTTTCACCCGAGTGACCACCAATGACATCAACATTAATTTTTTCAACATCTAATTCACCTTTGGTATCGTATTCTTTAATAAATGTATTTGCACGAACAATATCTAAAGTTGTAACACCAAATAATTTTTTTGGATTGAAAACACCAAATTTCTTGAAAGTTTCAGCAACAATTGGCACGGTAGAATTAACTGGGTTGGAAATAACTAGGACAAATGCATTTGGAGCAGTTTGAGCAATAGCAGTGGCTAATGTTTGAATGATACTAGCATTAATGTTGAATAAATCATCTCTAGTCATACCTGGTTTTCTTGGAACACCAGCTGGGATAATCACAACATCTGTACCGGTCAATGCTTCCTTAATAGCTGTTTGATCATCCTTGGAGCTTGGTTCATGACCTGTAACTTTAGCATTTGTGTTTATATGAGATAAATCAGTTGCAACACCTTTAGATAATCTAATATCGTATAATGACAATTCATCGACGTAAGCTGAGAGCTTTAGCAAAAGAGATAGTGGTTGACCGATACCACCAGCGGCACCTAGAACTGTGACTTTGACCATTGTGAATATTTGAAGATAACTATATCAAGTTGATTATCTTGAACAAGTTCAAATGATTCATAATCTGGGGTTGCTCATCTTTTTATACAAATTTTTTTCCCAGCCATAACGCTTACGTAATACGTCCACATCCTGAATTCCCCGACTCTCGGTGATTGAGCGATGGATAAATGGTTGGAAGGTGTAAACGGTGATGTCCAGTGTGGGTTTTGAGCTGGTGGTGGTGGGTTATACGATGTATACTGGTTTCAATCATATATAACAGCACATTCTGATGATATTGGTTCTTTTTCCAGCCAAAAAGTCGCCATTTGGTGTGTTTTATATTATCAAGTCTCCTACAAAAAGGCCCGGGATGTATAATGAACCATCATCATGAATTATCACGTCTTTACACTTCAACAAGCCAGCTGAGCCCCCTGGAAACACTGGTTGTGTCAAAGGCACTGCACTCCTGGACAAGCCATTTGTTTTGAGAAACCTGGTCCAATTGTAGCGTCTCGATGACTTTTTGCTTCCAAATGGGTATCTCTTCAGAGTCTATTAAATCCATCTTGTTGAGCAATATCAACACTTTAATTCCAATTAGTTTCTCATTGGAAAGTATCTCATGGAATTCACGGAAATTTTCACCAAGTCTTTGTAGATTCGCCAGGTCTATAACCCATATCAATGAATCTAGTTTATCGAAATAGTTGAACCAGAATGATCTAAGCGTCTGTTGTCCTCCAATGTCCCATATATTTAGTTGATGCTGTTCAAACTCCAGCGTGTTGATCTCAAACCCCATGGTTGGAATCACTTTGGAGGTGTCCTGGTTGAGCAGAGATTGTACAATTGTGGATTTCCCAGCATTATCAAGACCTCTTTGTATATGTCAGTATGTATCTATTTTGAGCCCGCAAAAGTTCACACTTACAACATCAAAACCCGCACTTCTTTGTCCTTGAGTTTCTGTTTCCTTATTATGCTTAAAAGCCCCATTGTATCGTTTGTAATTTAGCTCTTTTATATACTTGTTGATGTTTTATGTTTTGATATGAAATCTTGAAAAAAAATATGTCAGATTTGATATTGCGCAGGAAACAATTTCTACAAAACACAAAATATCTCCAAAGGCAAAAAGTGGGAAATGCTGTGAAGAGATGCCTTTGAGTCAAGGAAACCTGCTGGATTTGCTTGCTCGAGGCAAAAGACCGCATAGTCGAGTGCTGGAGAACGGAGTGGTGGATTTGACGAGCGATGATGAGATGGCAAACAAAGAGAAGTTGGTTGAAACTGAACCAAATGGTGCTGAGACTGAGATAGACTTGCAAGATCCTGACCTGGTGGCCCAGAAGAGTCAGATGCTCGACGATGCTTTCATTCCATGTCCTATTTGCCAGTTAAACATCGAAAAATTGGCACTGAAAGACAGAGAATCCCATGTTGAGCTATGTCTATTACAGCCAAACACTCACAAGTCCATAGTGGTGCCCAGTGCTAAGAGACAAAAACCCAATAAGGCACCACCACTTGCTCAAGGTGAAGAGAAACCAAAAGTTGAAAGGAAACAAAGAGCACCAAGACCAAGAACCAAACCGATCCCAGATTTCAAGATCCTTACATTCACAAACAACTATAAAGTCAATGTCGATGGGTTCCAATTTATGGACCATCCAACAGTGGATAAGTATTTCCTATCACATTATCATTCAGATCATTATATTGGCTTAAGCAAGAATTGGAACCAGGGGAAAATTTATACTTCGATAACATCTGCAAATTTAATCAAATCCATAATGAAGATACCTGATGATAAGATTATTGGTATACCTATGAATGAAAAATTCCCTCTAACTGACACTATCCATGTTATTTTATACGATGCAAATCATTGTCCTGGTGGTGCTATTTTCCTTTTCGAAGAGATGGATAAACCAAATGGAGAAATAATAAAGAGAATACTACACACTGGAGATTTTAGAGTCTCATTAGAACATTTGAATCTTTTTGCAAAAATGCAAATCCATCAGATATATTTGGATACCACTTATATGAATCCCGTTTATACATTCATGCCTCAACCACATGTTATTAAAAGATCATGTCATTTCATAACTCAAATTGTTCAAGAATCAATTAAAAAAAATTCCATTTTAAATTATTTTCAAACAAAATCAGATTATTTGATAATAATTGGTGCTTACTCCATAGGTAAGGAAAAATTATACATCAATTTGGCAAAGGCTATAGGTTCTAAAATCTTAATAACAAAAGAAAGATTCAAGATGTTGAGTTGTATCGATAATTTTACTGATCTTGATATTTTCACAATGAATGAAGATGAACCAAATGTCAAGATACAAATTGTATCAATAAATAAACTTACAGATTTAAAGTTTTTGTCTAAATATGCAAATAAGAAAATTATAAAAATTAAACCTACAGGTTGGTCATTTAATACTTTTAAACAGCCTAATCGTTCTATAAAGGGTAAAGAACCAAGTGAAATTTTGAATGAAATCTTAAAAACTGATTCATCTTTACATAACCAATTTGAATCACAACTTTATAAACAATTCCAAAATTCAAGTTCATTAAATATTCCATATTCTGAACATTCAAGTTTTAAAGAATTATGTCTTTTCGGTTGTTATTTATCATGGAATGAAATAATTCCAACTGTTAATGTGGATAATCCATATTACCAAAATTGGTTTGATCTTTGGAGGGACACAAAAATTGATTCAAAATTAATTGATGATTATTATACACAATTTTGAAACATTGCGATGTCTCAATTAAAGTTTACTCACATTGGTATAATAAACTTTATAGTTTGAAATTCAAAAGATGAGACAAATTTAATCGCAAACTTTATGTAAGAATAAACCAAGATGCTTTGATGTGCACAGAAAGATGGACATTTCCACCTATAGATTCATATTCATCTCATAGATCTACCAAATTTATACCAAAACTATTTATTAAAACAAGTATATAATAGAAAGATTAAATTGAATTGCAAGATATAAATTATAATATAAAAACACACATTTAAAAAAGAATTGAAAAAAGTAATGTAGACAACCTAATCAATCGGAATTCTTCTATCATCTCCATTACCTTGATTTTTACGTTTTGTCATAATTTGTGCAGCATCATCACAACCAAATTTTTTAATTAATTTACCATAAAATAATCCACAAGCATTACAAAGTGATCTTGTACCATAAGGACCTCTTCTCCATTCAGGTGTTTCATCAGATCCACATTGTTGACATTTATGATCAATTTTTATTGATAAATCTTCATTAAAATTTCCCTTTAATGAAGATTGTAATAATTTATTTTCTGAATCAACAACAGGTTTTGGAGGATTAACAACTAATGAAACATTATCATTTTTGCTTATAGAATTTGTTTGTAAATTATTTGTTGAATTTGATTTAATAATTTTATTTGATGAATTTGATCTTCTTTTTTTAGTAAAAGGTTCAGAATGTCCAACATTATCATTACTCTTTGGTTTAACAATTGAAGCATTTGAAAAAGATTGATGTCTATAATTATTAATCTTTGTCTTTGATCCATGACGACTATGACCTCTAATTGGTGGTCTTGATGGTGGTTTTGATATGTTTTGTTCTTCTTCAATTTGTTTCAATTCACGCCATTTAGATAATACTGAACTTATAAAATCAACATCTTGAATTGTACTGTGTAAAGCTGGTAGGGGAATATTATGAATGAATTTTCGAAGATATTTTATTGAAATTTCATTCATTGGTAAATTATTTGAATCAGCAATTTCATAATTTAATTTTAATAAAAAATCATCATTTTCTTTAAATTCATCATTATTTGAATCTTCAACTTGTTTAGTAAAATCATAATGAACATCATTGAAAACTTGAGTAACTTTTGTAAATCTTTCAATTAAAAATTCAATAGAATGTACAAATTCATTTAAACTTTCATCTTTTTTAGTTTCATTTGAACTTGCAATATCTGCAAGTGTACTTAATGATGTTTGAGAATCATATGAATCCTTTTTAGAATGTTTTGAAGGATATGGTGGATATTGCATTGATAATCTTCGATCATGAGTAAATGATGGGAAAACTGGTTGATCTGGAGGTATAGCTGATGATGGAGCTGATGTGAAAGGTTGAGAATGATTTGATTCAACTTCAGCTGTTATATAATTTGAATCAGGTTGTGGGAATTGGAACCTAGTAAATTCTTGAGGTAATCTTTGAGGAACAGGACCAAACGATTTCACTTGATGAGAATCTTGAGGTTGGAAACGTTGTTGTGAAGCATTATTCCCACTTATCTGTACTGGTACTGGACCTGTATTAATCATTTGCTGTTGAGGGAAATGTTGTTGATGTTGCATCGGACCGTGGATGTGGGTTTGCGGTTGATGATAAAGCTGAGAATGAGTTTGAGCTGGTGGAGGATGATGTACATAATGAGGAGTTTGTTGATGATGAACCACTTGAGGTGTAATTAATAGTTCTTGTTGTGAAACTTGAGGTCCATGTTGAGGTGTTTGTTTCCCACTTGTAGCTGTTGAATTTACAGTACTTCCATTTGAGCTATCAATTTGTAAATTATTGAAAAACTTTGACGTTAACTCATTAAATGAGGGAAGTCTATAATGTGACATTGTTAGTTCAACCATTAATGGAAATATTTGAATATAATCATTAAAATCATGTATCAATCTCAAGATCAACAAGTTTTATGAAATGGTAAAGATATATCAGATCAAAAAAATTTCCTATAACTGAAATGAAATAAGACAAGCAGGTAAATAAATGTACGTGTGACAAAATTCACGAGTTAAGTTTTTTTTTTAAATTTTTGCAAAGTTTATCATGAGACAAATTCATTTAATCTTTTCAAAGCAACACGATTAATCTGATCTTTATACATGATCTCTTTGATAATCACTTAAGTAGCTGTATGTATACTCACTTGTTTGATTGTAAACTCTTTTGATGTTGAAAAGCCATCATTATTGGTGTTATTCCTAGTTTTGATCTATTGATGATTCCGGAACAAACTAGTATAAGTGTGGACAAATTCGGACGGGGAAATGAATAATTTAACAAATATGCAGAGTACCACAGATTTAAATATTTCAATCTAATAATGAGAAAGATTTGCTAATCTATTAATCTTTAGATTATTATCTTTGTGAAATTGAGATTGAGTTCTTTTTTGATCTCTGAGTTTAAAAAAATCAAATAAATCACGAAATTGAACTTTGAAAAGTATATTATTCTCAAATTTAAAGATCAGCAGATGTGATTATAGTTTATATTTGGTCCATTATGGATTCCAGATTTGATAAATCAACTTGTAGATAGTGTTTTGGAAATGTCCTCTTTGTATCCAAGATATGCAACTTTCAGTGTGAAATTTAAGCAATGTGATGCATATCGATGATCTAGTCCTTCAAGTTCCACGCGTTTGCTCATTCTGCTTATGAATTTAACTTTGCATTTTTATGCTTTATATTCCAATTCCATCAGACAAGTTATCCCAACCTGTAATTATTAGCAACTATTTTATAATAAATTGATAATTACCGAGTTTGATTTCCTAATTATTTGCATAAGCATACTCATTTGCTATAGTGATTGATTTTAGGTTATTATAATTTCATCTCATCGGTTTCCTCATCTTGATGTCTAGTTAATGCAGAATGAGAGCTTTTTACCGCAATAGTAAAAGAGCCTAGAAATATATGACACCACCAAGTACCACCAAAACCTAGCATTTCATGACCAGATGACACTTTACTGACACTTCAATTTCGTTTTTGACCGGCTAGCATTGACCTTAACGAGTCATTCCTCGGATTGATATTTCCATGTAGATAGTGACAACAGACAAAAGCTTATGAATCTGTTGAAATTTAGCAGCAGAGTGAGAACCAAGATTATAGCGATATTCCTTTACCGTTTGAATGCATTTCCAAAGTATTGTTTATGAACATGTCACCAGTTAAAGCAGCTTTACCTGATTTTATACATTTGAGTATCTGTGAGAAATCAAATTTCAATCCCAAAATGTACGGAGATCTGCCGAAATGGTAAAAATGTTTTCAGAAACTGGGATCTTAGATCAGTTGAGTTGAGAGATATCAACAAGTTGAGCATATCTCGAGAAGAAGGTGTGTTTTGTTGTTAGTTGAAGTTGTAGATCTGAGCTTTTGATTATTGTAGATTTTTTTCCAGCTCTTTATGGCTGGCTGGGCGAGACATAAAGATTTGAGTGGAATTTTAGAACAACAAGAATAAACTAATACATTATAAGAGAGTATCTACATTAGTAAAATCTACACTATTTTCTCAATGAAATCATATTTATTAGATATCTCACACTTGATCAAAATATCCAGTATTGGGAACTGAACGCTGCCTCAACCCATAGCGCAAAAATCCTACTAATTGCTGTAAGTTGAAACAAATGATAAGTAATGAATGTTTTTCTAGGCCTCGCTTTGAATCATTATACCACGGTGTAAAGGTATAATAATCTTCGAAGAGGTCAGTAATCATGGATTGTGGATTGAGCTTTGATGGATGTTGGCCAATTATAATGCCCGAAGGGTATATTAAAGATACATATCCAAAGTGAAGAAATACGATGAGCAATTGTATAACCTTATCACTTCTTGACATCTAACGCTGATTTCTTCAATCTTGTGGACTCTGAACTATATCGACACTTTCCTTCAAACTCGAGCAATCTCCAGTTCAAACACAAAGAAAGCCACATATATCGCCACAAATATCACCACCATCTCAATCCCACCAACAATCTCATGAATTCGTTGAGTTTAAGTCAATCTTGACCTACACAAACATAAAGAAGAATAAGTACAAAAGCTCAAAAACTTTTCAAGTAGTTTATAAATTTCGCGGTATTCTAAATCCGGGTAATGTCACGTGACTTTGGGCAGACAGATTTAGGGCAAAGATCAAATACTGAAACTTGTTTATAATTGATTTAGGAGATTCAACACATTTGACACATTTCCACAACTACACAGCTAGCTGAAGATATATAAACTATATCACAATGGCTCCACCAGCACCTCCTCCCCCACCGCCTCCTCCAATGGGTGGTCCACCACCTCCTAGCTCGAAGGCTTCCAAACCACCAGCAATCGCAGGCAGAGACGCTTTACTAGGTGATATCAGAAAAGGTGCCTCGTTGAAGAAAGCACAGACCAACGACAGAAGTGCCCCACAGGTCTCTGGTGGTGGCGCTGTATCGTCAGGTCCAGGAATGGGTGCTCCGATGGGTGCTCCAATGGCTGTTCCACCGTCGATTCCGTCGTCGAGACCTCAAACATCAACTGGTGCCCCAAGTGCTGAGGCTCCAAGTGCTCCACAGATCGGTGGCCTGTTTGCCAATGGTATCCCAAAGCTGAAGAAGCATGTCGCAACACACGATTCAAGCAGTGGACCTGCTCCAAGTGCCCCAAGTGTCCCATCTTTGCCAAAATCAAGACCACCAAACAGAACTCCATCAATACCAAATACTAGTGCTCCATCAATACCTTCATCCAGTGCACCACCAATTCCAGGATCAGCTGCTCTACCAGTGCCAGGTAATAACAATTTGAAAGTCCCACCAAGAATCCCACAAAAGAGTGAACACGCTCGTAAAGCTTCATCGAGCTCCATCAATTCCACATCAAGCCAAGGATCATTCAAAGCACCAGCTATACCTTCCAGTGGACCTCCACCTCCTCCACCTTTACCATCTGGATCAGCTCCATCAATCCCATCTTCAAGACCTTCAAATTCATCAATTCCTAAAGCTCCATCAGCTCCACCACCTTTACCAGGAACAACTGCACCAAGCATACCATCAACAAGACCATCTCGCTCATCAGCATCAATACCTGCTCCTCCACCTGCCCCTCCGGCACCACAAGCTCCATCTTCAGGACCACCACCTCCTCCTCCATTACCATCATCTGGAGCTCCTCCACCACCTCCATTGCCATCTTCAGGCGCTCCTACACCTCCACCTGCTCCAAAGGCTCCAAAGGCTCCAGCATCAACTAAATCATCTACACCAGCTCCAAATCTTGGTGGTGGATTACCTTTCTTAGCAGAGATCCAAAAAAAGAGAGACGATTCACACGTTATTGATACAGTTCCATCGGGTTTTAATGCATCTGAACAAGCTTCTGGAGATTCAACACCAGCAAAAGCTCCAAGTGCTCCTCTACCAAGTGCTCCAAGTGCTCCGAGTGGAGGTAATAGTTTAGCAGATATGATTGCAGCTAAAGTTGGGAGTAGGAAAACTTCATCACCAGCACCAACACCTATTGCACCTCCAATTCCATCAATATCAAAACCTTCAACTCCAATCTCAGAACCACCAAGAGCTCCACAAATGCCATCAGCTCCACCTCCACCTCCTGCTCCTCCATCTTTACCATCATCAAATGCTCCACCTCCACCACCTGCTCCTCCATCTCTACCATCATCAGCACCATCAGCACCATCTTCAAATTCAACTCCAAAACCACCAATTGGTGGTGGCTTACCGTTTCTATCTGAGATTCAAAACAAAAGAGATGATAGATTTGTTGTTGATGAGTCGTCTACTGGATCTTCACCTGCTCCACCTGCTCCACCAACTCCATCTGCTCCTGCCCCACCAAGATCAAGTGCACCTTCAATCCCTCCTGCTCCTGCTCCATCTACACCTTCATTCCCACAAGCACCTGCACCACATGCTCCTTCTATACCTTCCACATCAGCTCCAAGCTTACCAAACTCACCACCTCCACCACCAGCACCTGCCTCACCTTCAAGATCATCAACAAGCTCATCATTTTCCAAACCTGCTCCACCACCACCTCCATCTTCCAAAGCACCACCATCTTTAAACACTGCACAAACAACAGATTCACAAAATCATCATCATCACCATATACCTGGTGGTTCATTCAAACAGAGATTATTTGGTAAATCTGCACCGGCACCACCTCCAACATCTTCACCAGCTGAAGTGAGTTCAGGCTCTAAAATTGATTCTTCTTTATATACAATGAATGGTGGTAATAATCATACTAAAATTGTTATTGATGATTCAAGATTCAAATTTGTTAATCAAAATGATTTACCTAAACCAAGAGTATTTGAAGGGAAACAAAAATTATATCCTTCAGGAAGAGGAAGCTCAGTACCATTGGAATTATCTTTATACAATTAAGACATCTATTTACATGATATATTAATGTCTAACTAAATACATGATATATGAACGCTTTTAATTTACAATTGTAGGATTTTAATCACAAGATCCATCATCCCAACCATCTCTCCATCTTTGTTTCCAAAGATTACAATCGAACTTTGGTTTATCCAGTTTAACATTAACTTCATTATGAGCATCACAAAGCCATTTACCAAATTCTTCTTGTGTTTTTACTCTTGGTTTAGTTTCTGGTTTATTTATATATTTCTCAAAATCTTCAGCACACCACCAACATGGATAAATTTTGGAAAAAATATTTAAAAATGATAACATATCTGTTTGTTGTCTTTCAGATGCCTGTTGTGGATATGTAGCAGCTAAAGAATGTAAAAAATTCCAAGTTGAACGACCTAATTGTGTTACATCTGGGGGGCATTCTTTTGGATATGGTGATTCAGATTTTGTAGTGGTAGTTGAAGCGGCAGCTAAACCTGCTAATCCAGCACCAGTTGCCACGGGTTTAGTTTCTGCTGATTTTGAAGTACCAGAACCACTAAAATTTGCCATTTTAAAATCTAACAATGTATTACATGAACGACAACTGATTTTAACATTAGTAATGACGCATTGGTATAATTGATTTTATTTTACTCACGGTTTCCCATCTTTATCATATATGATCTTTCTCCCCGAGGGACCAAATTCTGGTTTCTTTTCTTGGTCTTCAGACATGTTTAAGAGACTGCTTTAACGGGTGTTCTGCGAAAAAGTTGAAGTATAAGTAAAATCATGTTTGATAAGTGCCATCGAAATCTTAAAAAAGTTTGGGTTTTGTTGGCTTTACCGGAAATTATATTTGACTTGATTCAAGATTCAAGATTACAATCATTTAAACTTTGGAAGTGGACCTATTTGGTTTTAATGAAGCTATCGGAGCCTATGAAAGTATTGATCTGTCAATTCTTGAGGATAATGCTATAATATTGGAGTGATCAAAGTCTTGCAAAGCTGAGCTTGCCTGGTTTATATAATATGTACAAACCATTATAAATTGATCAATTATAGATATTATAAACAAAGCTCATGTTGCATTCCCATGTGCAGCTGTATTGCTTCAGACTAGCTGAAATACCGCTTACAACTTCTTCATTTATAATGATCGATCATAATATTATATAGCTTAATAATTATAAATATTATATAATATATTAATACAAAATATATTATATATTTTAATTAATGCAAATTCATCAGTTTATATCGACACATTATGGATCGTTACAATTAATAAATTTTTAATATAATAATAATTAAATATATATAATTTATAATTTAATAATATATAATTAAAATTATATATAATATAATAATATATTACCTGGCGTCGACATCTATTAACTGTGACGTACCTATATTTTAATTTTCTTAATTGTGAATTGTCATCTATGATCATACCCTTTCGGCCGAGAAGAATTGATTTCCAAAAACCAACCTAAAAACACTCCAAAATCAGATATTTTCAATCAGAAAACAACCAGATGAAAGCTAACAATAATATATTCATCCTGAATACCTTAAAAACTTATAAAAATTCATCATTAGGGAAAAAATTTGCCAAAAATGGCAAAAAAGAAAGTTGCGATTTCTGTGGATTGAACACAGGACCTTTAGATCTTCAGTCTAACGCTCTCCCGACTGAGCTAAAACCGCTTTCCGATGATTTGTGTTACACCATTGTTTTCCGAGTCATAAAAAATTAAGTGTCCCTATCAGGTGGCCGTACCAATCCTGCCAAACTGATAGATAAACCTTTTATCAATTTAATCTTTTAGTTTCACTACGAGGACTATATGGCTGGTGTTTAATCGGTTAATGGGTATATATCCAGTAGAGTCATAATTACTTATCACACTCACCACAGCTATCCATTCTAGTCATATCAGTATACCCACGGGTGTCCATGCAGACTCACTAATACCCACGGAAATCCAACAGACTCAATAACCCGAATATCAAGATATTAATAAAACCAATATAACCCCAGACAAGATGAAATACTTATCAACAACTCCACCAGAATAAACAAAGAACACAACCTCCAAACTCCACTAAAACTTCACCACTCCGGTTACATAATCAGTGACGTGCGTTTCGAGACCCTGTAAAATGCTCGGTAAATCAGCAACCAGCAGATCAGGATCCACGTTAACGGTTGTTTCAACTTGTATAGAAGGTATAGCTATAGAGTTGGCTAGATGACCTGCTTCGCCTAGAGAATATCTTATAACCCTTATTTCCTCCAATTTCTCTTTTCGTAAAATGTAGCTAATTATGTATGATCTTCAAAGCCTTTTTTTGTCTTGGAAGTTCATTTTTGATCATAACAATTTTCACAACTTTGCCTTCACTTTAACTATATAAAACTCTCAGCACCACAAGAAACAAAACTGATAAAGAAGTTCCAAGGGACACATCAAATTGGGCAGATCTTTGCAACTTTGAGATTAATTTGACTGTTATAAAAGCAAACCGAAGTTTGCTAGGAAAAAGGCATAGTGGGATTATAAACATTCTCGAGTTTACAAGATGAAAAGCACATATTTGATATCGTTGCTATCATTAGCCGGTGTTATAAGTGCAAAGAATATCCAAGGTGTTCATGGACTGAATTTTAAAGTCACTAGAGGTTCAAATTTTGCTGATTCGAATAATGAGTATGCAAGATTAGTCAAGAGAGATACACCAGATGGTACAGTGGAGACTGAATTGAAGAATGAACAAAGTTTTTACTCGGTTGAATTGGAGATTGGTGACCATGAAGACAAGATAACAGTGCTAGTGGATACTGGGTCTTCAGATTTATGGGTCCCGGGCTCTGGGAATCCATATTGTCGTTCCAATACTGGTAATTCTCGTTCAAATAATAAAGCCAGATTATTAGAGGATATTTATTTACCTCATCAACATGAACCGAAAAATTTAGATATTCATCAACATCAAAATTCTGATACACCTTTCCAAACTACAAGTGTTGCATCAGGAAATCAATTGGCTACACAAACACAAAATGTTGATTCTTCACAGGCTACTATAGATTGTTCAGAATATGGAACTTTTAATATGAATGAATCTTCATCATTCCATAAAAATGATACTGATTTTTATATTGTTTATGGAGATCGTACCTATGCCCAGGGGACTTGGGGTTATGATGATGTTCGTGTTGGTGATACTAAAGTTACACAATTATCATTTGCCGTTGCTGAACAGAGTAATTCCACTGTGGGTGTATTGGGTATTGGATTGGAAGGTTTAGAAACAACATATTCTGGAAGTTATGCTCGTGGGAATCCATACACTTATTCAAATTTACCAATGAGACTTGTAGAAGAGGGTATTATAAATAAAAGAGCTTATTCTTTATATTTGGATTCTGCTGATGCTGATAGTGGGAATATCTTGTTTGGTGGTGTTGATCATGCTAAATATTCCGGTACTTTAACCACTGTTCCATTAATTAATTCACTTTCATCAAGAGGTTATGATGAAGTTGTTAAATTAGAAATTACATTATCTGGTGTCGGTTTACAAAATTCTGAACATCAAAGAACAGTTTCAAGAACTTTATATCCGGCATTATTAGATTCAGGAACAACTTTAACATATATGCCATCTGAATTGATTAGAGAAATTGCACGTCAAATGAATGCCGAGTATTCAAGAAGTTCTGGCTATTACTTGACTAGATGTTATGGATCAGGTGATGGATATATCGTATATGATTTCCAAGGTAAGATGATTCGTGTACCATTTTCAGATATTATCTTGAGAGTATCTTCATCAAGTTCAACTTGTGTTTTAGCATTAATGGATTCTGGTGATGAAGGATTGATTCTTGGAGATTCATTCCTTAGATCTGCATATGTTGTTTACGATTTGGATAATAAGGAGATTTCATTAGCACAAGCCAAGTATACTAGTGATTCAAATATTGAGGTCATCAATGATGAAGTTCCAAATGCCTCCAGAGTTAACGATTTCAGTGCGACATGGTCCACTATTGGTGCTACAGAGGGCACGGGGAGTATCTTTACCGTTTCTGATGAGGGTAATAACGATGCATCACAGGTTAGCAGAACCAGTACAAGAAGTGTCACTGCTAGTGGAGATTCCACCTCTTCAGGATCCACATCAACTTCAACTTCATCTTCAGGTTCAAGCTCTGAACAAAGATCTAATGGTTCCATCCTAAGCTCATCGATATACTTGATCTTGGGTGTCGCATTGTTAGGAATGATAATGGTGTAATTGTTTAAAAATTCAACTAATTTTAGCTCAAAGGCTATGTAGATTAATAAGCGATCCGTACATAACTGACTAATCCCGAGACATGATTCAAAATTCACTGCCTTCGTTGAATTGAAACTAAATTAGAAACATTGTTTTTGAATCTATAATCTCCAAAAAAGTATCAAAAGTGGTGAATTTCACACATATTGTATCCTACAATTAAGATCTAAACCAGCTGAAAGGTTATTTTGAGGCTTCAAACTTGAAACATCAACACATTCCCGATTTGGTGAAATATCTGTACGCGCGTTTCCCATTAAAGAAGCAATCACAGAGAATTCTTAGGCATAAAATAGTCCATTCCCAGTCACTTAACTAATCAGTCGAGGAAACTTAAGATGAAGCTGGTATCTTTAATATCGGTAGCTTGTCTGGCCTCTTTTGCTTCAGCGAAGAACATTGCTGGTGTTCAAGGTTTTGCATTTAAAGTTACTAAAGGTGATGAATTCCATACTTCTCATGAAGATAAACGAGCCCAATTAAACAAGAGAGAATTACCAGATGGAACAATAGAGACCGTTTTGGAGAATCAAAATTCTTTTTACTCGGTCAGCATACAGATTGGTGATCATGATCAAAATGTCACTGTGCTTGTGGATACTGGATCTTCAGATTTATGGATAACTGGTTCAAATAATCCATTTTGTTCATCAAATCAAAATAATAAGAGATCATTGGAGGAATTGACACATAATGAAGGTGTTACATTGGGTCATTTACGTCCAGATTTGAAAAAATTACAGAATAAAGATGATGAATCACCATTTGGAACAGCTACACAGACTCAAACTGAAGAAGTTACACAAACCGATGTAAGTTCATCACAAGCCACTATGGATTGTTCTGAATATGGGACTTTTAACATTGATGATTCTTCAACTTTCCATTCAAATGATACGGAATTTTATATCGTCTATGGTGATAGTACATACGCCTATGGTACTTGGGGTTATGATGATGTTGTTGTTGGTGGTACAAAAGTTTCAAGTCTTTCATTTGCCGTTGCTAATCAAACGAATTCCACTGTTGGTGTATTGGGTATTGGATTGGAAGGTTTAGAAACCACTTTTTCAGGTTCTTCAGCCACAAAGGGCCATTCTTACACTTATCCAAATTTACCATCTAAATTGGTTCAAGATGGATTAATCAATAGTCGTGCATATTCGTTATACTTGGGTTCAGAAGATGATAATAGTGGTAATATTTTGTTTGGAGGTGTTGATCATGCTAAATACTCTGGTACTTTATTGACAGTGCCCTTGATTAATACTGTTAAATCAAGTGGTTATGACAAGGTTATTAAATTGGAAATCACATTATCAGGTGTTGGTTTACAATCTGGTTCATCTAACTCAACTCTAAGTACAACAATGTATCCAGCATTGTTGGATTCGGGTACCACATTGACCTATATGCCATCTGACGTTGTGTCCAAAATTGCAAAAGCCTTGAATGGTGAACAATCTGAAGGTGGATACTATGTTGTTGATTGTAAAAGTCTTGACAAGAACTCATACTTGGTTTACAATTTACAAGGTAAAATCATAAGAGTCCCATTATCCGAATTAAGCTTGGAAACTTCTTCAAAATCTCAATGTGCATTGGGTATTTTCGAATCTGGTGATGATTCATTCATCCTTGGTGACTCCTTCCTACGTTCAGCATATGTTGTCTATGATCTGGACAACCTGGAAGTCTCATTGGCTCAAGCTCATTATTCAGATGATGAAGATATTGAGGCCATCTCAGGTTCAATCCCATCGGCATCAAGTGCAGCTGATTATAGCTCTTCGTGGTCCACACAGGTCAGTGCCTCATCTACAGGAGACATCTTCACCATCTCAGATGACGGAGAAGTCGCAAGCTCTGGAAGTGTCAACGGGAATGCCAACAAGAGCAGTGGTGGAGCTAGTAAATCCACCAAGACCAGTAATGGTTCTTCATCTGGCTCCACATCTTCATCCACTTCATCTTCATCCTCAGACAGCTCTAACAAAAGTGGTGCCTCCAGCCTCGGCTTCCCAATCTGGAGTGTACTATCACTAACAATGCTCACTGCTTCAGCTTTGATCTGTTTATAAATCTCATTATAAAAATACAATATTATAGAATAGTTTATACTGAATATGTAATGGTAGCAACGATGATTACATAATCCCGAATCCTACCCGCGAAAAGTTAATTCACTCCTAAACAAAGCCCAAGTAAACCAAAACATTATATAACCAATAAACAACAACAATTACAGCGGAAACATAGACCAAGATGACCTGGGTCTTTGTAGCCAGATCAAGCTCACTGAGACTCACACGCAAATTGCTCACGGACCACGCCGTGGTGAACTCGCTCAGCAAAAACAGCACCAGAAACTTCTCATCCACTTCTGCAACGTTACTGAAAGCAATCAACTCTACAAGGAAACTACACAAGAAGAGATCGATGAAAGACTTGAACATAGCATTGGCTTCTGGGATACTGTTTGTTGCATCATACATCTCGCTTTCTAGCCATTATCTCAGTGATTCTGGTGACGCTTTTAGATCCTTCTCCACAACTCAGTCAAATACAAATTCCAACAATTCCAACAAGCAAAATATTTTCTTGTTGAATGACGATGAGATTACCAAAAGATTGAGAAACTTAGAAGAAAGTTACTATGTGAATAGAGGGAAAGGTGTTGTACGTTATGATATCTCTCAATTGGCAAGTAACAATCCAATTGAAGATGATCGTTCAGAAAGTGTCATAACTGTACCTACAAGTGAAAATGGGAATGCAGATTTTTATTTTTGGGGTATTTATGATGGCCATTCAGGTTATCATACAAGTTTAAAATTAAGAGATGATTTGATTAATTATGTTGTCAATGAATTAGGTGCTATTTATAAACCAGATCCAGCTAATGATCAAGTTAGATTAAGTCCAACTCCAGATGCCATAGATACAGCTATCAAAAATGGATTTATTGGATTGGATCATGATATTGTACAAAAATCTTTACAGGCATTACTTGAAGATCCAAATAATAAAGAAAAGGCTATAAATGCCCTACCAGCAACATCAGGTGCATGTGGGTTGTTGACATTTTACGATTCAAGTTCTCATCTGCTTAGAGTTGCTGTCACTGGTGATTCAAGAGCATTGTTGGGCTCGTTAAATGAAGAGAATGAATGGACAGTTAAAAGCTTAAGTATTGATCAAACTGGTGATAATCCAGAAGAAGTTGATAGAATACGTAAAGAACATCCAGAAGAAGCTGGTGTTATTAGAAATGGTAGAGTTTTAGGGTCATTACAACCAACTCGTGCCTTTGGAGATTTCAGATATAAATTAAAAGAAATTGCAGGGAAATCTATTGAATCATTACCTGAACATTTAAGAATTTATTTTAGAGCTCCACCAAGAAATTTTTTAACTCCACCTTATGTCACTGCAGAACCTGAAATCACCACCACAAAGATCAATCCATCTAAGAATGATTTTTTGGTTATTGGATCTGATGGACTTTATGAATTGTTATCAAATGAAGAAATTGTTGGATTAGTTGTTAAATGGATTGAAAAAAATAAAATTAATGATAATTCACCTGCATTAAATTCTAAAACATGGAAACTTTTCGGAAATGATGATAAAAAATTACCAAAAGTACAAGATATTTCAGATGAAAGATTTAAAGATACTCAAAGACCTGCTTTTAGAAACAAGAATCAAAATCAACAACATGAATATTTATTAGAAGATGAAAATGTCTCAACACATTTGATTCGTAATGCATTGAGTCTTGGTGGTAGTAAAGACTATGTCTCTACTTTAGTTTCAATTCCATCACCAACATCTAGAAAATATAGAGATGATTTAACAGTTACTGTGGTTTTCTTTGGTGAAGATGGTTCAATTAAAGAAGATGGGAAATTAGAAGTTAATTTACCAGCTACTAAAGGTGGGAATTTAACCGAACAAAAACCAAAGCTATAATATACTCGCATGGATGCATAATAAATAAATATACAATATATGAATACCTTGAAACGCTATAATTTAGTCAACTATTTGTAAAATAATTGCTATAGTCGTCTATATCAACATCCAAACACCACCTGGTAATTAATTCCGCGATTTTTTAAAATGATACGTAAAGGAGAAAGTTGAAAAGATAACCATACACATTTTGACACAAAAGATAAGAATATTAAAAGATTATTGAAACATGAGTAATAATAGATCCGTAACAGCGGTGAAACTTGTTCTTTTAGGTGAAGCTGCAGTGGGGAAATCTTCATTGGTTTTAAGATTTGTTAGTAATGATTTCCAAGAGAATAAAGGTATGTGATTTTATAGTTATAGTTATTTTGGATTTTATTAACTAATGATTAGAACCAACAATTGGTGCTGCATTCTTAACACAGAGATGTGCTATTGGTGATAAGACTATAAAATTTGAGATATGGTGAGTGGGAACATTTGAAGTTTAAAAGTTTGTATATTAACAAATCAGGGATACTGCTGGACAGGAAAGATTTGCTTCATTAGCACCAATGTATTATCGTAATGCACAAGCTGCATTGGTGGTGTATGATATTACTAAGCCTGCTTCATTTATCAAGGCACGTCATTGGGTTAAAGAACTACATGAACAAGCTTCAAAAGATATAATCATTGCACTTGTAGGTAATAAATATGATATAGTTGAAGAAAATGAGGAAGAGAATAGAAAAGTTGCATATGAAGAAGGGAAACAATTAGCTGAAGAGGAAGGACTTTTATTTTTTGAAACATCTGCCAAGACTGCTTTTAATGTTAAAGAAGTGTTTTTAGGTATTGGTAATAAGATTCCAAACCCAGAAGATGTTGCACAAATTGAAAATGGAAGAAACGATGGGAATAGGGTGGATTTAAACGTGAATAATGACTCTCCAGAGGCTAATAGTTGTAATTGTTGAGAATGCTGGGATTATCCATGAGAAGTGATTTGTTTAATTTGGAATGGAACTGCCTTGAGATTTAATAATGTTATACATGTGTTTATATAAGTGATATCTTTGTAAAACTTTGCTTATGAGATGTTACTCCTACAAAAGATCTAGCATAGCATCATTATTAAGTATATATATCATTAGCTAATTATGCGCTTTTGCGCATCTCAATGGCCTTCTTCAAATGTGCACTTTGTCAATAACAAAAGGATATTCTTTGGAATGATGAGGAGAAGACATGTATTTGAAATCACCTTGACTTTGTGAACTAGATCTTCTGGTTCCTTCTTGTAGAAACGTTTGTAGATCAAATTCGCTATGACTTCTGGAAAAACCAGGTCTAGGAAACAACTCATGAATGCCCATCCCCAAAAATTTTGTTGGTCTTTACCCAAATTGATGACACCTTTTATTAAGAAAACTAGCATACAAATGACATTGACAAATTTTAGCAAAATTAAAATTGTGATTCTAGTAGGCGCTACTGCCATCCATATCTCCAAGTGTTCACGGATTGTTTTTAGCCAGTGATTCCAGTAAATGTTTTTGAGAAGGATCCAAAATCTCTTGAGAAGGATCCAAAATTTCTTGAACAGGATGCTAAATCTATGGGCAATTGTTGGGTTTTCTGGTGTAACTGAGCCGCTGTTATTGTCATTTTGCTCTGGAATATCAGCTCCTTGAGATCCACCATCAATTGAAGATGGTACGATTCCATCCATTTCATCCACTTGACTCATAATGCTGTCAATCTATGATTCTTCTTGAAGTTGATTGAACTGATCAAAAGATAGTCGAACACGTTAACAAAATTACTGGCGCTTAATTTATAGTTTTTGAGATCTATCATCAACAAATGAATTCAACATCAA